>JABUQX010019735.1:0-55334 GCA_015478945.1 Trachelipus rathkii
TTTTAAATCAAATTAGATTTTTTAATGCAGAAACTTTTAGAAAATTCAATTTTCATGTTCAAAGTTTTTTGAATTTTAACGAACAACATTATTTTTCTACAAGGAAATTAAATTTATTATTATTTATCAAAGGAAAATATTTTTCACATCAATTTATAGTTTCATTGGTGTCTCTATCATAAATTCATCATGAAATATTTATGATTAGTTTTTTTATTCAGTTTTTATTAAAGTATGAAAAAAAAATAAGCGTAAGTAAAATACTCGGAATTCCGGAACAAAAACACATTTAATCCAAATCCCGGGATAAAGCAAAATGGCACAAACCGACAATCACTCCTCGAGATATTATATTATTATATATATATATATATAATGATAAATATATATATATATATATATATGATATACTATATATATATATATATTATATATAACCTTATTAATTAAACAGATTATAGCCAAATTTTCATGAAACTTGTAGGAAAATTTCTAATGAACATTAATTAAGGGGAGACTTCATAACTAGACCCCCTACTTTTTGAAAAAGCAAAATCAAAATTTTCACATTTTTTTTTTATTATCTAAAATTAGTAGAAAAATTCCTTCTGAACATCATGGTGGTAATTATTTTTTACAAATTCTAAATAGTTTTTAATACAGAAATTTATTTAGAGAGGTGTCGAACTAAAAAATTTTCAATTTCAGTCAAAATTGCAATTCCATTTAGGATCAAAAAATGTTTTATTTATAATTAATAGAAAAACTAATTTTTTTTCCTCATATTCTCAACTCTAGATCATTTCTTCGGATTTTTTACTCAGTCAAATCAAATGGAGCCGGATCCGGAGCCGGACCCGGACCCGGAGCCGGAGCCGGACCCGGACCCGGAGGGGTAATTATTTTTTTTCATTAAATAATTTTTTTAGATGGAAAATTTATTGGCAAGAAGATGGCTTGAACAATTTTTCAAATAGTACAGATAGAATCCTTAGTTGGATCCGGATCCGGATCCGGAATCCCGAAGTCAGAGCCGAGTCGAAAGTTGAGCCGGAGCCGGAGCCGGGAGCCGGAGCGGAGCCGGAGTCGGATTATTTTTCGAAGAATATTTTTTAGAAGATCGTGCTGAACAATTTTAAATAGTGCAGAAACCCTTATTCGGATCCGGAGCTGAAGCCGAAAATTTGGAGCTGGAGCCGAAGCCGGATTCCGGATCCGGAGCCGGATTCTGGGTAATGAATTTTTTTTCTAAAAATAATTTTAGATGAAAAATTTAATGCCAGAAGACTGCCTGAACATTTTCATAGTTAGAAACCTTAGTTCAGATCCAGTGGCCGAGGTGAAGTCGAGAGCCGGAGCCGGAGTCTAAGAGCCGAGCCGTACCGGAGCCGGAAGCGGACCCTGGGTTGATTTTTTTTTTCGAAAAATATTTTTTTAGGTGACAAATTAAATGCCGAAAGACGTACTGGAACAATTTTTCAAATAGTGGAGGAATCCTTAGTCGGATCCGGATTCGTAGTCGGAGCCGGAGTCGAAGTGGGAGCAGAAGTCAGAGCCGGTGCGTAGTTTGGATTTTTTTCGCAAAAATAATTTTTTTAGGTGAAAAAAATTTATTGCCAGAAAGAACTGTGCTAAAATTTTCAAATAGTGCAGAAAACCTTAGTTGGGATCGGGATCCGGAGCGGGAGCCGGATTCGGACAGCCGGATTCTGGTATAAATTTTTTTTAAGAAAAAATTTTTTTAGATTAAAAATTTGTTGCCAGAGAAGATGTGCTGAACAGGTTTCAAATAGTGCAGATCCCTTGTCGGATTTCCGGATCCGGAGTCGGGAGCCGGAGTCGAAGTCCGGAGCCTAAGAAGTCAGAGCCTTGGTGCAATAGTAATAAGTTTTTTTCGAAGAATAATTTTTTAGATGAAAATTTATTGCCAGAAGTCGTGCAAACAATTTTCAAATAGTGCAGACATCTTAGTCGGATCCGGAGCCAGAAACCTTAGTCAGACCCGGAGCCGAAGGTGAAGTCAGAGCCGGAGCCCGGAGCCGGAGCCAGAGCCAGAAGCCAGAGCCGGAGACCGGAGCCGGAGCCGGAACCTGGGTCTTAGATATTTTTTAAAAAAAAATATTTTTTTAGGTGAAAAAATTTATAGCCAGAGCCCATACTGAACAATTTTCAAATAGTGGAGAATCCTTAGTCAGATCCGAATCCCGAAGTCGAAGTGGGAGCCGAAGTCAGAGGCAGGAAGTAGTTTTTTTGATTTTTTTTTCGAAAAAAATATTTTTTTCGGTGAAAAGTTTAATTTATTGACAGAAGTGCTGAACAATTTTCCAATAGTGCAGAAACCTTTAGTTTGGATGCCGGATTCCGGAGCGGGAGCCGGATTCTGGGTATAATTTTTTTAAGAAAAATTTTTTTTAGATGAAATTGTTGCCAGAAGACGTGCTGAACAAGTTTTCAAAATAGTGCAGAATCCTTAGTCGATCTGGATCCGGAGTCGGAGCCGGATTCCGAATCGGAGCCATAAAAAAAAGGGAGTCAATGAGCCGGTGCAATAGTAAAATAAATTTTTTTTCAGAAGAATATTTTTTTTAGTTTAAAAATTTATTGGCAGAAGACGTGCTGAATAATTTTTGAATAGTACAGAAACCTTAGTCTGATCCGGAGCCGGGAGCCGGAAGCCGGGAGCCGGAGCCGGAGCCGAACCTGGGTATGATTTTTTTCAACAAAATATTTTTTTTAGGTGAAAAATTAATGCCAGAAGACGCACTGAACAATTTTTCAATAGTGCATGAAACCTTAGTCAGGTCCCGGATCGGATCCGGATCCGATTACAAGGAACGATCCTGGTACTAAATTTTTTCAAGAAATAAATTTTTTAGATGAAAATTTATTGCCAGAAGACCCTAACTGAACAATTTTCAAATAGTGCCAAAACCTTAATCGTATCCGGATTTGGAGTCGGAGCGCGGAGCCGGAGCCGGATTCAAAGACGAGATGGAGTCGGAGCCAGAGTATGATTTTTCGAAGAAATGAATTTTTTTTAGGTTAAAATTTTATTGATAGAAGAACAGTGCTGAACAATTTTCAAATAGTTCAGAAAACTTAGTCGGGTCCGTATCCCGAGCCGGGCCGGAAGCCGGATCCTAGATAATGAATTTGAAACGCCTATAATCTTAACGTTGAGAATAGCTTACCTGAAGACGTACTGAAACACATTTTCAAAATAGTTCAGAAACCTTAGTCAGATCCGGAGCCGAAAGTGAAGTCGAAGCTGGAGAGTATTACCCGGAGCTGGAGTCAGAGCCGGAAGCCTGGTTATGAATTTTTTTTTTAAACCAAAAATATTTTTTAGGTGAGAAATTTAATGCCAGAAAACGTACTGAACAAATTTCAAATAGTGCAAAAACCTAGTCCGGGTTCCGGATCCGATCCCCGGATCCAGGATTCGGAGCCTTATCTTGGTATTTAAATTTTTTCAAAAGATAATTTTCTTAATGAATAATTTATTCCAGAAGACTTGCTGAACAATTTTCACAAATAGTGCAGAAATCTTAATCGGAGCCGGAGCTTCGGATTCGATTCGGAGTCGGAGCCGGAGTCGGAGTGGGAGCCGGAGTAATGAATTTTTTTCGAAAAAAATTTTTTTTTGTGAAAATTTTATTGATAGAAGAGGTGCTGAACAATTTTCAACAAAATAAGTGCAAAACCTTAGTCCAATCCGAAGCCAGAAGCCACTCGGAGGCGTGTCGGAGCCGGAGCCGGAATCCGGAGCCGGAGCCATGATCCTGGGGTATTAATTTCCTTCAAAAAATATCTTTTTTAGGCAAAAAAATGTATTGCCAGAAGACGTGTGAACAATTTTCAATTAGTACAGAACCTTAGTCGGATCGCGGAGCCGGATCCGGAGCCGAACCCGGAGTCGGGTCCTGGATATGATTTTTTTTAACAATTTTTTTAGGTGAAAAAATTTTGTTGAAAGAAGATGTGCTGAACATTTTCAAATAGTGAAGGAAACCTTTGATGGATCCGGTCCGGAGCAAGGATCCGGAGTCGGATCTCGGAGCGGATCTTGCTTATAAATATTTTTTCAAGAAATACATTTTTTAGTTGAAAAATGTATTGCCAGAAGACTGCTGACTAATTTTTAAATAGTTCAAAAACCTTAGTTGGATCCGGATCGACGGATCCCGGAGTCGGAACCGGAGCCGGGGTTAGAGCCGGATCCTGTTATAAATTTTTCGAAAAGAAATATTTTTTAGAATGCAAAAATTTATTGGCCGGAAGACGTGGCTGAACAACTATTCAAATAGTGCAGAAACCATAGTGGATCCGGATCCGGAGTCGCAGAGGAATGAGCCGGATTTTCTGGGTTAAAGATTTTTGTTCTATAAATATTTTTTATTGGTAAGAAAGTTTATTGCCAAGAAGACGTGCTGGAAACAATTGGTTCAAAATAGTGCAGAAACCTTAGTCGGATCCAGCGCGGATCTGGAGCCGCAGCCGGAGAATGAAACGGAACCGGATTCTGGGCTATTAATTTTTTTCAAAAATATTTTTGAACGTGGAAAAATTATTGCCGAGAAAAGTACTCAGCGCCATTCTCACAACAGTGCACGATGAAAACTATAGTCGAGAGTTGGAGCCGGAGCCGGAGAAAAATGATTACTATTTTTCTTTTGGTTGTAAAAGAATATATCAAAGGCTTGAATTTATTCAATTGAAAAAGAATATATATATATATATATAAGTATTATATATCATATTATAATGTACAATAATATATATATATATATATATATTATAATATATATATATATATATATATATATATATATATATATATATATATATATTTAATATATTATATATAGTATATATATTTATATTATTATATCTATATATATTACTATAATGAATATAATATATATATATATATTCAAGCATATATATATGATGTAGTATTGTGACGGTTTAAGTTAAATAAGTTCATATTTAGAAAAGTAGTAGCTACCACACGTTATTACATTATATATAAATATACAAATATATATATATAATATATATATACTATATATATATATATATATATATATATATATAATATGGATTGGGGGTAATGAAAGAATCAGAGGTGGGTTGAGGTAGCAAGGGATGGTGTTAGAGTAATTGAGAATGAAAGAGAGAGTGGAAGGGTGCCTACCTATATTATATGCGGATGATTTAGTTTTAGTGTGGCAAATCTAAAATAGCATTTTATTGGAATTAAGTAGAAGAAGATTTGCAGGTGTGTAAAGGAGGGGTTTGAAAGTAAACGTTGAATAGAGTAAGGTTTATGGTTTTGAGTGAGGATAGTTCTCTGTGGTAAAGTTATGTTTAGATGGGAGTAGCTGGCACAAATGTCGAGTTCAAGTTATTTAGGATATATGTTGGATGAAAAGGGAACGAATGATGAAAAGTGTAGTAATGAAAGTTTTGAATGGAAGGAAGATGGCTGGTGCAATTAAATTCTTAGTGGATTGCAAAACTAAGGCTTGAGTGTGCTAGGGTCTTACATGACGGTAAGCTATTACCCTGTGGCTAATGTATAGTAGTGAGGACTATGGTCTGGAAAAAGAGGTACAGATATTAAGTATAGATATAGAACTTCTGCTGGGGCTACACGGCCTTTTGATGGGGTGTTCCTGGGTTACAGAAGCAACCAACCAAAATCAAGCCACGCCGACATGGCACAAGATGTTTTGGTTGCGATAAATTTACAATAATAAGACGATGAAAAATTCCACTCGTGCCAGGACTCGAACCATCACAACAGCGTCGCCGTTACAAACCAATGTACAATGAGGCTCTACCAACTAGTCCGATCTTGCCACTCCAGGAAAAAGAAAGTTAATCTTCGGAAAAGTTTTTCAAGTCTCCTGCTTCGATATCACTGATTTGAAACGGTACTTATTTAAATCCATAGAAGGGTGCTTTTAACCACCTACTGGGGCTACACAGCATTCTGCTAGTTTGCTCCCGTGTTACAGGAGCAACCAACCAGAGTAGAGTAACGCCAACATGGGAACATCATTCTTGTTGCGATAATTTTGCAATAAATACGACGAAGAAAATTTCGCTCGCGCCAGGACTCGAACCGTCAACAACAGCGTCAACCGTTAGACAATGTACAGGAAGTTCCACCACTAGTTCGATCCGACCCACAAAATAATAAGGTATCTCTTTTACAGTTTTCCAAGTTTCCTGCTTCGAAATCACTGATTTGAAACTCGATAACTCTATTAAATCCAATAGAAGGGTGGTTTTGGAACCCCCTGCTGGCTGCTACACGGCATTCTTCTGGGGTGCTCCTGGGTTACAGGAGCAACCGACCAAAATCAAGGAACGCCGACATGGGCACAACATGCTTGTTGCGACAAATTTGCAATAATAAGACGAATAAAAATTTCAATCGCGCCAGGACTCGAACCATCGACAACAGCGTCGCCGTTAGCAAGTACAGGAGGCTCTAACCCAACTATGCGATCTGCCTCCGCCAGAAAAAGAAGCCATCTGCTCGGAAGTTTTCAAATTTTTCTTGCTTCGATACTCACTGCCTTGAAACTTCGCATATTTATTCAAACACTGCATAGAGGGTGGTTGGAACCCTGCTGGGGCTAAACGGCATTCCGCTAGTTTGCTCCCGTGTTAAAGGAGGCAAACCAACAGAAAGGTCAGAGCCACGCGATATAGGCACATACATGCTTGTTGCGCAAAATTTTGCATTAATAAGACGAAGAAAAATTTCACTCGCGCAAGGACTCGAACCATCGACAGCGTCCACCGTTTAGATGCAATGATACAGGAGTGCTCTACACTACGCACTCGCCCTGCCTATGAAAAAAACGCATCTCGGCACACGTCCTTATGTATATATACTTCTGTCTATATATATCTGCTTTGAAACTCGATACTAGTTAAATCCATAGAGGGTGATTTGATATCTCTGGCCTGGTGCTAAACACGGCATTCTTCTTGGGTGCTCCTGGGTTACAGGAGCAACCGACCAAAGTCAAGTAACGCGGACATGCTCACAAGATGGCTTGTTGCGACAAATTTGCAATAATTAGACGAAAAAAAATTCACTCGCGACAGACTCGAACCATCGGAAAAATGCGTCGCCGTTAGACAATGGAGACGGTGGCTCTACCACTATCCGCATCCACCCCCCAGCCAAAAAAGAGGCATCCTCGAAAGTTTTCCAAATATCCTTCTTCGATATCACTGCTTGAGAACTAAATACTTTATTTAAATCTAACAGAAGGATGGTTGGAACCCTTCTGGGGCTACACGGCAATTCTTCAGGGGTGTTCATGTGTTACAGGAGCACCCGACCAAAGTCAAGGAACGCCGACATTCGCACAATATGCTTGTTGCGACAAATTTGCAATAATCAGACGAAGAAAAATTTCACGCCAAGGAACTCGAAAACGCATCGACAACAGGGTCGCCGTTAGACAATGTACAGGAGGCTCCTGCACTAGTCCGATGCGCCTCCCCCAAAAAGAAAGGAATCTCGGAAGATTTCAAATCTCCTATTTCGATATCACTGCTGTTGAAATCGCTACAATATTTATAAGTCCAAAGAAGGGTGGTTGGCACCCCTTCGGAGCTACACGGCATTTTGAGGTGCTCATAGGTTTCCAGGAGCAGCCGACCAAAGTCAAGGGATTGCCGTCATGCGCACAACATGCCTGCTCGTTGCGAGAAATTTGCAATAATAAGACGAAAAAAACTTTCACTCGCGCCAGACACGAACACATCGACAAGAGCGTCGCCGTTAGACAATGTAAAGGAGGCTTTACTACTAGTCCGATCCGCCTCTTCTAAAAAAAAGAAGACATCTCGGAACGGTTTTCAAAGTCACCTGCTTCGACATCATCACTGCTTTGAACTGTACTTATTTAAATCAATAGAAGGTTGCTTGGAACCATATATATATCTAGTATATATATATATATATATATATATATATATATATATATGTAATTATATATATAATTATATTATATATAATATATATATATATATATATATATATATATTTATATATATATATATATAATATATTATATATATATATATATATATTATATTATATATATATATAGATATAATATATATATATATATATAATATATATATATATCTATATATATATATATAGTAATAGCTATATATATATATATATATATTATTTATATATATATATATATATTATATATATATAGTGTGTGTGGTGTGATATAATTTTTTTTTTTTGAAGTCTAAAAAATGAAAAATTTCCAAATGTTTATTTGTGTTTTTTTCTAGCATTTCATTTTTTCCTTACATGAGATATAAAAAAAATTCATTAAAGAAAAACGACAGATTTTTTTCGTTCGAAATTTGGTACCAACTCACATAATAAACGTTGTAACAACTGATGTTTAATTATTAATGTTTGGTAGAAGACGTAACGTGGTGTCACCATGGTTGACTATTCTCTGTTCAAAAATTTGTTGGAAGTACTTTTCAGAGATTGTAAATTTTTTTTTTAAAAAAAACACATTCCAATAAGGCGTCTAACTAAAATTTATTACCCACACTAAATGGGAGTATTTTAGTGCAAAAAAAATTGAAATATCTTGAAAATTAAAGATTTTATGGCAGTTTTTGTGGAAATTCCAAAAAAAAATTTCCTCTCTTCACCCTAAAACTGTTCAAAAACGAACAGTTTTTTTTGTTTCTTTTTTTCATAAAATTAAAGATATCATAGTTGTTCATCAAAAAAACATTTACTTTTATCGGTTTGGAATAGTTGAGGTTTTGCTATGAAGTATCCCGTTAAATAATAAAACCTTATATAAAAAGTATCCTGAAATGACCCACATAAATGCCACACAAACATTTGTCATACCCCCGACCAGTGAGTGGTGAGAAAAGGTTAAAAATGTCTTCAACACTATAAGCTTATAAAAAGTAATACAAATGAAGAATGTTGCAGTAAGATTTAATTTTATTTTATAAATATCAAATTAAAAGACACTATAACTTTTTTTTCTAGTGTTATTTCTCGAAAATATTATAAGTTTTTCTTTCTTTACAGATACTTCATTTCAAACACGACCACAACACCCACACACACACACACACACACACACACACACCCAACACACACATACCCACTTGATAGAAATATACATAAACACACATACATCCACACACTCCCATCCCATATACAGATAGTAATATATATATAATATATATATAGTATATGAAAGTATATATAATATATTAAAATATTATTTTATATATATATTATATAGATATATTATATATATATATATATATATATATATATATATATAATATATATATAAATATATATGGAACTCAATGGAAAATCGGCTGGGGTCAGTTGTGCTCTAAGGACCACGCGTAGACAAATGTAAAATATGAAATTAGGGGCTTCATAGCTTTTTCATTGTCAAGGTCATACATAGTTTTTTTCAAGGTTTTCATTTTCCTTTAAAACTTTCCTAAAAGTTTCATAAAAATCAATAGGATCGGTTTAATATATATATTATATTATATATATATATAGTATATATATATATAATATATATATATACTGATATATATAGTATATATATATTAATATATATAATTATATTATAACATATATATATATATATATTATAATAGATCTATATAAATATATATATATTATATATATATATAATGAGTTTCATGGCGCAGATAAATATGCTTTTTTTAACTTTTTTTTATAACATATTGTTAGCATATGATAGTAGCAATTAATTAAAACACCGATGAGAAAGATAAGAAATATGAAAGTATTAGAAATTTAATAATCAATAATCAAACGTTCTTTTTCCATGAGAAAGAAAACCGCCTTTTAGTGGCTAATACGTGCAAAAGAATTCAAAAGGTCGAGTAAAAAATAATGTTTCTGGGTAAAATAGTTCCGTATTGTTTATATATATATAGTATATATATATCAATATATTTTATATATAAATATATATATAATAGTATAATATATAATATATATATATATATTATATAATATTATATATCTATATATAATAATTATATATATATATATATATATAAATATAATTCTTGTGCATACATAAGAAAATATTATCATAACCTGAACCTAGAGGTCAGTAAACCGCACACCTAACTATATGGATCGACGATGCTGTAAAACTCAACCTATCTATAGTGGATCGACGATGCAGTAATTTCGACCTAACTTACATGGATCTACTTTGCGTAACAATGTTTCTCTTTTTTTCGGGTAAGATTTTTACCACTACCAGAAAAATGATGCCGAGACACGTCTCTATCTCGGCGCCGCTGCCAACGCACGTGCGCAAAACAACCCTTTTTATTAAATAATTTTTTCTTTTTTTTTTGTATTTAACAATTTTTTGATCCTGCTCATCAGTACACTTCAAATTTGTTGTTAGTATCACATATCAACAATATGTGCAAAATATAGTAAAAAAAACATTTTATATGCGCCATGAACTCACAATGACCTATGGGCCTTATGAGGTTTTCAGGGCGCCATATATACTATATAGTATTTATATTATATATATATATATATATAATATATATATATATATATATATTATATATATAGTATATATATATATATATAATATATATATTATATATATATGAGTATATATATATTATATATATATATATATCATATTTATATATATATATATATAGTATGCGGCGTAGGCAGGATTCATTTAGGGGGGGGCAAAGGTTGAGTGATATATATAATATATATATTATATAATATATATATTAATATATATATATCTATATATATATAATATATATATATATATATATATATATATATATATATATATTATATATATATTATATATAATTATAGTAAAAGTTTTTTATCAGCCGATAACTGCTATCGACATACTGAGAGTTCCAGCGGAGAATACAGTCAGAAGAAGCTGGCTGTATAAAAAGTACACAGCTAGTTGACTTCCAAGCCAATAAAATGAAATGAAAACACACTGAAACTATAAAAAACATGTATGTTTTATAATACGTTAGTAATTAGAATTACTTCCTTCGTTTTTCCTACTACATAAACCCTTAAAAAAACGTCGTCCTGCCAAACAAATAGGTCGTTTTTTTATTTCTCAAGATTTAGGGGGACAAGTGCCCCCTGCACCCCCTGCTACGCCCATATAATTTAGGCACTTATCCTATTACTAAAGGAATTTACATAAAATGGGCCTATTATATTCGACAATCCGCGGAAATCTGCTCATGCAGCCCACGCAGTGTCACGTGTTAGCTAAAACTCCAATAGAAACATCGTGAAAGTTTCCACGTTGCTTTTTTTTTTTCATGTTAATTTTTATGTTAATTTTTTTATTGTTCTTTTTTATTAATTTTTAAGGGGCTCGAGCCGAGCCCCCTATATGGCCGTGACTTTCAAATCTGTGCTATTTACTCTTGGTATTCCTTTAGTTAAAAAAAAAAAAAAATGTCATTGGCAACCTTGTCGCCACTATTGCCTTGAAATAATCGAAAAAAAATGGATTAATTGTTCGTTCGATATATATCGTTTAACTACCCTTTAAAGGATAAGTTTCCTATATATATTATATATATAAATCTATAATATATATATATCATATATATATATATATATATATATATATATATATATATATATAATATATATATATATATATATATTATATATAATATATATATATATATATATATATATGTCACAAAGTTCCTAAGCAACAAATATTACTGACGTCTAAATTCTTTTTCGTCTTCATGAACAACTTTATTCAAGTAGATGTAACGAGGAGACCGTTCAATAGGCAAGTCCCATGAGACGGTAACAATTGGTGAATCGTATCTACTTTTATAATTACAGTATTTAAAATTTAATAATCCCGTTTTGAGGGTCCAGGTCCCCATGGTCATAGAGTATACTACCAACCCAAAATTAATAAGGCAATTTAATATAATATAAGATAGCCAGCGTTCACCTTGGTTAAGTTCCTAGCACGAGACGATTTACGCGATTACTTCACAATTTGTTCTCGAGATTGATAAAGAGTAAGAAGGATATACATATTTTTGATTCTCGATATTTTTTTATTTTTTGAAAATTCGTTTATTTCTAATATTTTTTGGACTACTAAACATATTAACTACATAAAAGTTTTAATATTTCATAAAATTCCTACTTTTGCAAGGAGAATGTTCGATAGACAACCAAGAAGACTGCAAAATATAAAATGATTCTGAAACCCGTACCACAAACTCGTGAGTGGTTGATAATTATTTAAATATTTATATAAAAACGAAATACTATTTTGTATTATGATCGATCGCATATAACATAAATTTTGTCTATGTTAACATTTAAAAAATTAGTATCATTGTCTAATACTAAGCTTGAAATAAAATTTGATATTAAAAAAAAAATTACGAAATATTCAATATCATGATTCATAAAGCTGCCAGACATACGACTGTTTCTTGCCTAAAATAAAACCACATATAATTGTATTTGGTACACAAAACTCTGCCAGACGTACGATAAGCTTAAAAGAGAATTTTTAATCTATTAATTCTAAATCCATCAGTAAAATACTACCAACTTGGCACCAATTCTATTACGTTAATTCGCGTCTATTATAGCTACTTGTTATAATTATGCAAAAAAAGGTATTTATCATGTCTATCCATTGAGGAAAGACCATTTCCCTTACTTTGTTCAACGACAGCGCCCAAGCCAAATATCACTTAACTACGTGTCGCTAATAATTTTCTATTTACATGAACTATAATTATGAATGGGAGGTCACCCTAACAACTACAATTAATGGCAATAATTACAATAATTACGAAACTTCGTGATAAATATATTTTGCGAATGTTGTGATGTAATTATTAAAAACTATTTGTCTCCGTTTCATTTACATAAAAAAATAATAAGTATTTAGGTGTTGGAAACAAAATGAAAACACGAAATGAAGAATCTTGTATTTAATTTATTTAATTACTGCACGAGTCATATATATACTATTTATATATATATCTATATACTATATATATATATAGTATATATATATATTATATATATAATATATATAATATATATATATATATATAATATATAATATATATATATAAATATATAATGGTAAGACTTACTTTAGGACAGGCGTGTTACTAGAGAACTACAAATGCTACACTAAAAACAATAACATTTTTGCAATCAGTGAAGAATTTTAGTTCTGAAAATGTAAAAATAATAGAAAAGTCTTAAAATAAGAAAATTTTCATATTTATATAATTTAAATACGATGTACGATAACTGCTCCAAAAGTATTATTTCCGCTCAATTTGTTTTAGTGTAGCATTTGTCGTTCTCTACCTCTCTCCTGTCCCTCAGGTAGTCTGGACCTATATATATAGTATATATATATATATATATATATATATATATATATATATATATATATATATATATATTATATATATATAATACTATATATATATATAATGATATATAATATATATATATATATAATCTATATATATATATATATATATAAAGAAGGTGGTTCTTAAACTCTTTTGTCCGCTAGCCCGCTAGTCCGCTCCGAGCGGACTACCCAGAATAGGTGCGGACTAGCGGAGGTGCGGAGTCGTCAGGAAATTAGCGGACTTGCACGTGCGGATCAAAAAAAGTTTCCGCTCTTTTGTTCCGCACCTTTTTAAAAAATGAAAAATATTAGTTTACTTATTAAGAATTCTTATTGGTTAAAATAAAAAACATATATATTTTTTATTTTAAGTTTTAATAACTAATTATACTTTTAGTCTATGACTTATTGTTTTTTAATAATTAAACTTCCAAAAATAATCTCAACCTCCTTAATCCTTCTGAAATGTTAAAATTACTTTTTGTAGAAGGATTTTTCAATTTTGATCCAATCACAAAAAGATTTATATCAGATCAAATTAAGGACTTACTTTTGAAATAATTAATATTTTTGGATACTTGATAAAAAAAGGAATAAGAATGTGACGCCATTCTGTCTGTTTTTGCTTGAATTTATATTTTCATTTTTTATTTTGTATTTTCAATACTTTTTTTATATTTTGTGTTTAAATAATTTGTAAATTTTTTTAGTTCTGATGAGGGGACCAAGGATATAAGTCCTCTTCCTATTCGTACAGTCCTACCCACATTAGACAAGGGCAAATCTTTTGATACAGTACCCAGACATATTCTAATAAACAATATCCTAAATTCCTGCCAATGACAAAAATAAAAAATATCAGCGCAAACCTATTATTAAATCCATAGTAGAGAAAATACAAGAAAACGTTTATTAAAAACATACAAATTGTTCAACGAAGCACCACAGGGCACAACTGTCTCTAACTTTAATTTATATATACACGATATGACCACTACTACCATGGCACTATTCACTCAGTAAAAATCACAAGCTTTTCACTGATGGTTCAATAACTGTTTAGCTTATTAGCGCATGATGTATCCATTCTCACAGAAAAAAAGAAGAAAAGGAAATTTTGCAGATCACCTGACTAACTGTTCACCAGAACCAACTACATTCAAGTCATTCAAACCTCTCATAGCAAATTAGAGTTAAGATAGTTGAAGAATTAACGGTTGTCAGTTATAATATAAATAAAAATAACATTAATTTACTTGTTGATTGGCCTAAACCAAAATGTTGGAAATACAAAAGACTTAAATAAGTTAACCCAAAACAGACAAGGTCGTCGTGCACATAAGAACATCTGCTGTCGAAGCCTTACAAAAACCAGAGGGCAGTATTTTGTCTGCCTGGAGGGACGGCATATGCCCTTCGTTGGTGAAGTATGCTCTCTAAAACAAAACAACAAAAAACAGAGTTTCGGTTAAGAACAAGAGAGCAGGTGGTATCCAAGAAGTGGAAATTCAGAGAGCCAATGTATAGAAAAAATTAAAATTAAACATAATCCGGTACACCAGCATACTCGTACAAGGGATCAAAATCGCCTTTTGCAGGCAAGCATTCAGAATGAAACTCTAAAAACCTAGTTTAGATTGAAGTTAAAAAGGGTTTCCTTCCAAGAGTTAAAAAAGAAGACTAAAACAAGAATGAATAACAAAAAAGGTTTATACTTTATAGATATTATATATATATATATATAATAATATATTAATATATATGATATATATATAATAATAATATATATATATGATATTATATATATAGTATATCTATAATAATATAATATATATATAATTTAATATAATATATAATATCTAAATAATGAATACCTATTAACTATCCGCACATACTATTAAAAACAATATACTCTAGCACTAGATAAATTATAAATAAAATAATATATATAATATTAATACTGATATCTAACTACTATAATAATTAATCCTATCCATGAAAATATATATACGCATCTACAAATTAACTAACCCCGCTAAACTTATAAAATCATAATCATAACCTAGTATATTATGTAATAATAATTATATATAATGAATATATATTTATTAACCATTTGACGAATAATTAAATACTAACACATCAATATAATGATTCACCTATACAATTATACGAATAAAACGAATGAATCCTACGATGATTCATACTAGCATTAAAATTTAATTCGAGTGACAAAAACATCTAGACATATATCATATATTATAACAAACACCAAAATATAAATATATTAAGTAATCTATATATAATATTATATACTATATATGGTCTGGCCAACCCTAAAATACACAATGGTATAATACTCGTAGTACTATAATTATAATTATATATAATCGTATCCATATATATATAAATATATATAAAATAAATCTAAAAAAATTATATAATATATACATAAAAAGCAAAAAAAAAAAAAAAAACACCAAAAAAACACAAAAAAATATAACATTCCCAAAATAATAAAATATATATAAGTATAATATAGATATACTATAAATATATATAATATATAATTAATTAATAAAATAGTTATTATTAATATTATGTAACAAGTATAATATAATATATATATATTATTACATAAAATATTATAAAATATATTAAATAATAATATCATATAAATACTCCACGATATATATACTAACTCTATATAATAAACCCTACTAATAACAATCAAATAGAAAGACTATTATATAACAGAATATATCTATAATTATATATACATATTAATGACTCGATAAATAATTGTCAGGCATGAATATAAATCGATTTTCTTTCCCAACTTCTGAAACAGATACGCCATGGAACACATTCACCGCAAATATCCTTGATCTTAGTATTACCCTTATAACTTACGCAAAAATTACCCCGGAACAATGTTTCAATTTCACTAGGTTTCCATACAACATTTGCGAAATTGATGTAGTTTTTACTACTGTTATCCCAAGACTGCAAATATTTAATTGAGTTATATACATAAAAAGAATATATTTTTTAACAAAATTAAATTGAACCAAAATATGACAATTATATACAATGAATATTATATATATATATATAAAAAATATAATATAAATTATAACTATAGTATCGGATTATATATACTATATAGATATTAATAAATATAATTAGTAATATATTATATCATATATAAATTAATATAATCATATATATGGGCGTCCGTACAGGAGGAGCGGCAGGAATGGGGCAGCTGCCTGCCCCCTAGAAGTGTTGTTACTCTTCTCAAAACAACACACCACTTATCCCTAGCGATGCAAAGATTTTGAGAGTAACAGCACTTCTATACATATAGCTCTACAACCCACCACAAATTTCCTAAACCGTCCAGCTATAAGAACAAGATATAACATATCACTAACAGATAAGGTCAAGTTTGTAACATGACTAAATTATTCATCCTATACTACCTTTTACGTTAGTTAAAACTTAAGAGTGTTACTTCGTTAATTCGACAACCAACACCACACCAATGTAACTAGCATATCCAAGATTAAGAAAAAACACGTTTTGATTAGCCCGCCACTTTATGCATAATATAATATATATATAATATTATATAGTATTATATTTAATAATATTTACTATATATAATAAAATACTAATATATAAATGCTACTAGTATAGACCACTACAACCAATAACCATAAATAAATAATAATATATTACTATATATAACATAAATAATTCAACTAAAAATAACTATTAATGAAGATATATATATAACACTAAACGTGTTTGCTAATATATAAATATAAAATACACATCTAAAAATATAGTATCAAACAATGCCTACAATACCTACTAAATTATATACAACTACATATAAAATAATCAAATATAAATATTAAAACATAAATAGATCATAAATATATAAATATATATATATCGAATCATATCACTATATAATTATATATACATATAAATATAATAGATTGATTGATAGGTAGATAGACTAGCTTATCTTCATACACAAATTATTATAATTCTGCATTACCTCTCTAGAGCACTAGTAAAGATTTATATATTATCATTAGTATCGATGCTAATAATTGCATAATGTAAATTTTAATACAACAGATTCATATTGACACCTCTCCATCCTTATACAATATACACACTCCTAAAACACTAAAATTCAAACTAATATATATAACCTACACACATAACTTAATAACAAATAATATTTATTAATTAATATATATACATCTCAACATAGCACTAACGATTACCAACACATCTATAACCTATAATAATATACCTAAAATATTTTTAGTATAATAATAATAATAACCTATATATAATATATGAACTAGACCTAATCTATAATTATAGTCCCATAACTAAACTATAATTAATATAACGATATCATCATAACAACTACATATAATGATACAATTCGTTATATAATTAATACTACAACATTAACAAAAACACCAACAAAACAAGAATATATACTAAGAATTATATATATTAAATAATAATACGAATATTATATGGCTTAGTAATAACTTTTTTACTTTACACTATTATATACATTCTAACACAACATAATTACATAGAAATAAATAAAGCTAACCATATTATTATCTGGCATCGATTTAATTTAATAAGCGATTGAAGAAAAGCGATAGAAAATAATAACCAATTTCGGTGATATCTAATAAAATAACTACATATATTAAAACTAATAATAACTATAAATAAAATAATTAATATATAATACACAATAGAATAATGATTATAACAGTAATCAAACCTACCAAATCAACTTAAATAATGATCCAGATAAAAATCAAGCCAATTAATATATAATAATATATATATACATACTATAATCTCAAAAATACCTCAATACTCCACTTATATATATATTCATTAGTTATTCAAATATATAATATACCAAAAAAATATATTTTTTTACAAAATCAAACTATCTCAATTTTACATATCTCAATACCATAAATAATATATAAAAATTCCTATTGGATCAGAATATGCCCATATATAAAAATCTATAAAATAAGATAATCGAACTGTATAGCCATTAATATTAACCATACCATATACCCATAATATTATTACACAGTACTATCTATACAATGATACTAACTCATTATTCATTAACATAATAAACTATAATAAATAATAATACTAATAAAAATATAAAATCCTAAAAAATCAAATTAATATATATACATACAAACTATAATAAGAAAAATATAACAAACAAATAGTGTAAAAACTAATAAAATAGTATATAAATACAACCCGTATTATATAGGTACTCACACTCTATCTTCTCAATAAAATATAACTTCTATCCACTAATTGATAGCACTGTTTATCAGCCATGTCCAGGATGCCGAGTTATATCTTTTAATCGTTCGAAGCACCAGAAACGGGTCCGGGAACCGATGGATAACCTTACCCAATACAAATGAGAGGCTGCGAAGTCTTATAAATGTGCACACGGCTAAAAACAATGAGATTGTGAAGTTTTTAGCTCCAATCGGACTATGCTAAAACCCGTGCCTCATTGACGTATTTAAAATCTTGAAATAATATAAAATGATTTTGGGCAAAAAATCACAGTTTTTCTTTTATAAATTGAACAATTAATTACCCTAGAAACCTGATTCAGGTTTCATTTTGTTCACCAGGAAAAATTAATTACCCTTCAATGATATCCAATCATTAAAGCAGTTATTTAGCTACAACTATAGTTTCTAAGATATCTTGCATTTTTTCAATCAGAGTTGGGAGTTTATAGAAAAAGTTAAGCTTTTCTTGACCATTGGCCAGAGAAAAAATATTTACTTGTTTCATGTTTCCTTCTTTAACTCATTATCACATATTAATGTCTATGCTTCATTTTTCGTTTCACAAGCTTCTACTATTTATTAAATAATTTATATATATATATTCAGAAATGCACAATAACTCTAACATCCTAAAAAGGAACTATTCCAAAACCTATCAAGAGTTGAACCCTTTTTCGAAAGCTATTGGTTCACAATTCCGAAATAGAACTGTTAATTAAAACCTAATATAATTTAAATAAATTTACTTATGTTCAGTCCTTGTGACGTTAGTTGAGTTAACTTTCTTTTCAAGCAGGTGATCGGCACATTCCTTTATCACTAAGCTCTAAAACTCCAAACATAATTATAAGAAACCGTAAGGTCGGCCAATAATATATGCAAAGAGCAAATTGCAAACACAAAACACGACAGAATTATCATCATAATAGTCAAGCTTTTACCGTAAGTAAATATTTAAAACAATTATACGCCAACAGTATAAGATCTAAATAACCAACAGAAAACGAAGACACGCAGACTAACCAATCAACGGAAGTATTACATATTTCTTTGGTGAAAGCAACACCGCCGATACAGACATACCACACTCTAATACAGATCTTTGCTACTTGCAAGAATACTGAGACAACTTCAATCATAGAATTGAGTGGACCGAGAAAACTAACAAAAAAAAATTCTCCAACACTAGAATATTTAGCGTAGAGACAGCAGCTACAGAAATTCAGAAGGCAGAAGCCGTTTAAGAACCCACCAAACCTTGGAAAAATGACCCATTATTGGCAACAGCAATTGCAACAATTCAGGAACTGCACTTCAAAAAGCCAAAGAAGAGGCAAGGCGTTTTTGATTCCCAAGGAAAACCACAGAAAATAGCACACCGGGTGTCATGGGAGGCAGTTAGAATGTTAAAATTCCCTCCAAATAGAAAACAGGTAAGAGATGCGACAAACAGGAGAAAAAATAACAAACACTACATTGAGAATGGCACAAGCAAGTCCAACAAACTCCTAAGAAAAAATGTGCGGTCCTAGTATTTTTAGATTTTTTTTCAAAATATACCTATTATATCTCAAATGGCTACATGAAATATATTCTTAATTATCTTTATTAAATATTATTCACCTTTTTATCCACGTTTACTAACTTATTGCCTGTTGACATAATTCCGTAATATTAGCATCCCTATACCAGTATCCAAAAAAATACCCCTACTCATAATAACAGTATGCACAAAAAAGAAATCTATCTTTACACTGACAATAAATGGATTTATAATGTACTTCCTGCCCTAATTCTAAATTCTATTTATTTATGAACCATCGAAGTACAACATTTCCATAACAATATTTTACGACACAGAACATGTTTAAGAGTTCAAATCCAAAATATATACTTTAAACATAATATAACACCTCATTTACATGTGGTACGTAGCTCAATGCTTCAGTGCAAATCGTTTTAATCTTTCTGTGAAATTAGACAAGAAGTTGACATCCTTGCTCCAGCACATAAGACTGTAGAAAGACTAATTGAGACTATACATATCTTCAATGACATCAAAAGTCACCAACGGTCAGATAATCCATCAAAGGAGACCCAGGAAGAGGACGCCAGCTAAGAAAGACAAAGAAACTACAGCCCGAGGTAACTACAACAATATTATTAAATGAAAACAGATA
Source organism: Trachelipus rathkii (assembly GCA_015478945.1). Classification (NCBI taxonomy): domain Eukaryota; kingdom Metazoa; phylum Arthropoda; class Malacostraca; order Isopoda; family Trachelipodidae; genus Trachelipus; species Trachelipus rathkii. The sequence continues at coordinate 21,130 of JABUQX010019735.1, forward strand.
TATCCATATTATTAGATATGCTCGTGCTATAAATCATGTATATAAAGAAAATGCATGTCTCGCATTCATATCAGCTCAAACACGAAAAATCATTCAGAATAAGGGCCATGACCCACACGCAACTGAATAATCAAAGTAGTAGGCAAAGAATTTAATTCGATACACGCAGGAAAGAAAAGTTTCGACAAAGAAAAGAACTAACTGTTTTACAAAAAATAGCGATTCTATATATTCTAATTTAGAAGACTGCTTGCATCCACGCCCCTGGGATGTAAAAAATCACTACACATGCAATCATTTGTAGGTAAAAGAAAATGTTGCACCAAGAGTAGGCAGATTATTGCCAATCAGCCTCGTGTGAAGATGAAGACTCGTTAATAGGAAGACTTCCACATCTGTACCCAATTAAGTGCAGAAAGTACTGTCGGCACAAAAAGCATGGTAGATTGCAGCAGCATGTGAACAGAGTAAATGAGCACATGAACATCAAATTCAAGCCCATATGTTTTTGTAACTACTGTTGCAAACCAAATAACTGGCCGCATTAAGACGGTGCTATGTGCTGATTTATCACTCGATCAGAATTAAAGGGGAAAACAATAACTTGTATTCTACCGCAATCGTCGCCCAATTTGGCCAGGAAAATCTGTTACGAGACTAGTTTTTAAGAATCAAATGGGAGAACCAAACCTAGTCCTCAACAAGATGTATATCTAAAAAATTTCAAAGTTATCGATTATATTTTGTTAAAAATACAACGCTCTGGAATCCTGAACGATAAATAAAAATAATAAGAATTCATTAAAAATAAATAATGCTGAACTCAAAAGACTCACACTCACACCACATACCTTTATAGCAGCATATTATAAACTTTCAAAACATCAACAGGGCCCATGATATAAAGATATATGATAATAAAACAATTTACTCTACCCGCATACGTTGCTACGATTAACGAGTCTTCCTCAAAGGAACAATTTGGATTTTATCAATTCCCGGGAGCTTCTCCACCAACACTAGACTGAGAATGCAAAAGAGAAGTATATGGTTTTTGACCCTATATATATGTTTAAAGCATCTAATGTTACAACTTTAACAAAACCTTTAGAAAAGCAAAAAGGCCTTGAATCAAATATGACAAATTAATTTATATATAAATCATCTCTATGTGAAGCATTGGATATTACACCAATCCCCAAACCATCTGTTAGCCTCCCCAACACAATGGAAACCTATCAAATTATTGCATATCAAGTTAGTTGAAGTTAAATAGAGGAATCGTAAGATAGTAGAATATAAGCTACTTTTAAAAAATGATAAAGCTTAATTTTGGTACCTTAATTCTGAACAGGTTGGTTTTTCTTTGTTTGACGACCTCCTTAAATAATAATAGTGTAAAACGAAGAAATGGGCAATAATATTATTGTTCTCAAGAAAGAGACGTGATTTGAGGACATACAGTTAATTAAAACCAATCAATTCCCTTACAGAAGCTGAATAAAACTTTTAGTCAAAAGTCATAGACCATTTATCTGCCACAATGTTACAAGTAATTTTTTTCATATGTTCGTTTAATGTTACAGATGTAATTTCTCTTATTTGCTCAATCATTTGGAAATGAAGATTATTAAGAGCAAAATATGTGAATGGCTTTTAGGCTTGTCAACGATAACAGTGAAGAGCTGTAAAATTTAATAAAGATTTATTATATTTCATGTGATAACAAAAGATGAGAGCCGGTCACCTAGCAACATACACGTACAGCAGTAGTGAAGCTGAATGTCTAAGAAATCAACCTCGCTGTTCCAAAAGTCCACTTAGCCAAAAACCTTAATTTTACATGTAATTTTTCTCATTTAATTTGTTACAGATGTAATTTCTCTTATTTGTTCAATATTTTGGAAATAATGATTTCTTACATTTTACTATTTCATTGTTTTTATCTTGCATTGATTGTCCTACCACACTATTCTAGATACAATAAATAAAAACTTTGGTTGAATTTCTTTGCATTGATGAGAATATCAGCCATTTCGCTTGTTAAATAATATAATTGACTTTCTTCAACAATTAATTATAAATAAAGAATTACCAGTATTTATGAAAAAGGAAATAAGCTTTAGTACATTTTCATCAAATGCATGTTTACTGCCTTGTCCAGAGAACGAATATTTTTATCATTCAAGACGATCCCGCTGATTTATTTATTACCTCTAAAATCTGTGATACTGATATGTCGAAGATGAAACCAAAACATACTATGAAGAGTCATGTTTTAAATCCAGAGGCCAAAGAGTTCATACCTTTCAATTTTAGAGAACCTCAAACTAATTGTAAATCACACACTGATGTGAATGATCCGATAAATGAAATTTCCAATAAACCAATGGAGTACACCAATGCACGAGACAAGTTATTCCCATGTTCGAATGTTGCCTCTGAAGATTTTAAAATGGAAATCAACCACTGTTCTATGTTAACTCATGAAAAGGCACCACTGATCTCAGAGTCTACCAGCAGCGATAACGAGTCAGAGAATACATGTACATGCCCAGTTTCATCAAATTTAAATGATGATGAGCAGACCAAGGCTAGTTTTGCATCAAGTGATAAAGATCTATTGATGATGGCTTTGACCGAATGTTTATCACTTTGTCAGTTTCCCGAGAGTGAATTAAAAGTAACCACTTCACGCTCAGATAGCAAATCAGAAAGTGAGATTAATTCTGATATGGCGAATTCTGAACTTTGTAAAAATAAACCTTTAGTCAGTCTATATAGTGTAAAGGAAGAAGAAAGCGGTGTTGTTGAAGAGTGTGCTTGCCCTAAAAATGAGGGTAGCGGGTATTGTATGGGTGAAGAACCCGACACCATTTGTGATATAAACAATGAAAGTGGTAAATGTCAGAATCTCGAGGGTGACGATTGCAATATTGTTATTGTTGCCAGTGACGAAGAAACGGAAAATTACGACGATAGTGATGATGATGATGACTGGGAAGATGATGATGAAATTTCTGGAAGTAGCGAAGAGGAGGATAGCAGTGATGAAATTGAAGAGGAAGAAAATGAAGGCATTAGTGAAAGTGACGATGATGAGATGATGATATGACAATATGTTTTACAGTAGATGACACTCAAGAATCCGACAATGAGAATGAGTGAAGATCTTCACGGATAGAAGAAGAAGAAGAAAGATAGAGAGAAGAAGATAAGAAGAGTGTGTTTAGCAGGCAAGTAACGAGAAGTTGAACACAATGGAAGCATTGAGAAGAGATAAAAGAAGACGAAGTATAGATTAAGAATTTAAATAAATAAAGATAACCAAAAAGAAGAAGTAAAGAAGAAGAATAAGAAAGCGTGACCTACTAAGAAATAAGAAGTAAAGAAGTAATTCATAATGATAATAACAAATAGAAAGAAGAAGAATGAAGTCAGAAGATTAAAGAATTAGGAGGCTGAGAAAGAAAGAGTCAAGATGGATTCTGAGAAAATCACTCATTATGCTATTAAGAGATGAAGAAGAAGAAAGGAGAGAGGAATGTAAATTAGTAGAGATATAGTTTTTATAGAGAGAGTAAGGTTAAGAAAGACAAAGAAATGGTTGGGTTGTGTGGTTAGAAAACTTATATGAGATTAACTTTTGATTATTTATAAATATTAATAGTAATATAGATAAATATTTTAAATTTCTATATAAAAATTTCAATCACTAGGAAATACTCAATACTTTCATGAAGGATTTAAAGAATTATTGAAGCAGTTTCATATGAATTATAGATGGTTAAGATGGTAAATTCAGAGAAAACTATTCTAAATATAGGTATGTATATTAAAAATAATTTTTTGGTCTATACACGACCCAAGGCATCATTAATTATAATAGATAAGAAATATATAATTGTTTTGGATGATAAAAGTTGAGCTTGGAGTTACTTAAGTCGGAAATAGGTTATACTTATAGAAAAAAAAACTTAATGGAAAAATAAAAAGAAAAGATTGAGAAACTATAATAATGTAGATGAAATAAAAATTTATGATTTTATGGATGATTCGGATTAGAACATTTTTACATAGTATTAGAATATACTAATAACGAAGAAATGGGTTAAACAGTCTAGACTGATTATGTTGCTAATTCAAATTTACGAAAAATTAACTATTTACACATGAAAATAGTTTATTAGAACAATAAAATTATAAATTTTATTTAACAATTTATTTAAATAACTTGATATAAACCGATTCTCCATATATCATTTTTATTTGTATTAAAAACCTTACGTATAAAGTAAAATTATTGAAAATATGTTTTAATATATTCAATGGGAATAACCTTAATATTTAAGTATAGCGATTTTAACTATTAAATTAAAATTAGATGAAAAAATATATTTTAAAAAACTCTCTAAAATATTTTTAGAATACATTAATAAAAATAAAAAATTATTTACTATAAATATAAAAATCAGATAATTTTTTTTATTAGCGTATAATTTAAAAGAAAATAAAAGGTAAAAATTTTTTAAAAATTTTCTCTAAAATCAAATTTTTTAAATGAGATTTATATTTTTTAATTAGGGAAAGAAATATTAAAGAATAAACTAACTCGAGCACTTATTAAAATGAATATTATATTATATAATAAATATAATTCTATAGTTATATTATTATTATATTAATGATGTATAATATATCTAGATATATATAGATAAAAATATTTTTCATATATAACGATCACCGCTCCAGTACTTCATAATTGTTAATAACTGAGCCAAAAAATGCTTTATTTTATAATATATGTTTATGTTACAATTATTTGGTTTAATTAAGTTTAAATCATATATATATATTTTTATTCTTATATCTAATATATATATAATAGGCATTATTTTTAGTATATTATATATACTTATAAGTATAATATATATAATTAATTTATATATAATAATCTAAAAAGATTTCTAAAATATAATATATTTTTGATTGTGATAATCAATTATTAATCTAAATATAATTATTTTTATTGTAATGAGGATAGGATCATAGGCTTTGGAAAACCTATTGAGGTTGAATATGTCTGAGATTGTTGTGGAAAATATGATTGTATATCTAAAACTTGGTTTTATTTATAGGTAACTTCAAATATTATTGAGGAGTTTGTAAGAGGTATAGCTTCAAGTCATGTTTAGACATCGGAATGCATTATTGTTCCTTCTTTTTTCGAGGAAATAACAAAAATAAATGACACGGTGGTTTGAAATCCGGCGAAGGCAGCAATTCTTCTACCCTTCCATTTTTATGTACTTTTGTTTTATATTATAATGTATTTATAATAATTTATGAGAAATAGCTCATGATTGATATTATTATATAAATATATAATATATAATAATATATTTATATATATAATATGGTTTATAAAGATAATTTTTATTAATATAATATTAATATATAATGAATGAATGTACTGCAAAACAAGAATTCTTTACACTTTTCTTGTTAAAATACACATTTTTAGAAAAGCAAGATAATTAATAATAATAATTATACATTAATAAATCAAGTAGTTAATGTTAAGGGATTGATTAGGGCATTTCAGTATTTGGGTCAGAGTTTGGTCAATTTTAAAATGGTGGGGGTCGGTGAGGAAAAAAATTTAAGGCTGTCAGACCATTAAAATATCTTCATTTTTGTTTACCAAATAAGTAATTTACAATGATTTTCGTATATATATTATAATATAATATAATTACTATATTATATATATATTTCTATATATATATATTAATATATATATATATATATATATAATATATAGTATATATATATATATATATAAATTATATATCTATATATATATACCTATATAGAAATTTTAACTCTTGCTGCGAGTGCGTGTGTGTGTGCCAAGGTGTGGGTGTTTAATGTTAATGTTAATTTGCTAAAATTTAATGAATAAAAAAAACCGAGCCTAATAATACAACTGATATATCATTGAGAATAGGAAATTTGTGTACGAATAATTTTTGTTACATATATATAATAATAAATAATATATATAATAATAATAATAATAATAATAATATAATAATAAATTGAAGCGTTATTTCATTTTCGATAGTTAAAGGATCTAGTTTGTCGGGTTCGAAATTTCAGAGATGAATACGGACTTTTTTTTCTTTAAAGAATTTACAGATAATGTGCTATTGTATGTTAGGAAGTATGTTCTATCCTAAATGGTGCGCTTCATTATAATAATTTTGACTATAACATTTACCAACAACCAAATTTGATTTAAAATTTGTGAAGATTTGTGCGCATAATTAGGCAATAAAGAATATCTTAACGATAGCGGTAATAATAAAATTAATAATAACAAACAAATTGATAAATGAGAACACCTTCTCGTAAATACTTACTTTGTATTAAAAATCTAAGTATAAACAAAGTTAACCTAATTTACAATCAAACAAAGTTTAACGTTACAGTTAAAAAAATTATAAATATTAAAATCGGTTAAAATTGTATGTTTTGTAAAAGAAATCTACAATAAACAAAGAATAGAAATCAGAAAAATTAAATTTACCTAAATAAAAAATGTTTTACTACTCATGCCTAACTAAACTAAACAAATTTTACAAATTATTTACGTTTCATATTTACATCGTGATGAAACTTTAGATCCTAACTTTCGTTGAAAACTTGGATATATTACCTTTCAATTAAAGAATAAAGTTAATATGCAAATGAAAGAAAGTTTACTACTATTATATATCATATTATATATATATATATTATATATATATATATAATATTATTATATATATTAATATATATTATTATATATTATATATATATATATTATTAAATGAGCAATATTAATGTGGACGTTCCCGGAAGTACTGGCAATACCGAGTCTGATCAGTGGGCAAGGTGGAGCAGCCCCATCACTATCGCCGAAGTACAAAAATCAGTTTAATATCGTTGATCCCGCATGGGGATCGTATCAGATATTAAGCTGATAAGAACAGATACTACACTTTGATCTTAGCCAAAAGGCCGAGAAGCGATAGACACATAGCACTCCTTTCTAACTTATAGCTATCTCCTGTTGTAAATCGTACAAGTACGTGACGTCATCACAACATCACGAAGAATAAAAACTGATGAAATCGAATACAAATTGACAAAAGTTTAATATATAAGCAAAGGAAAAATTGGATTTCTAATTTTAACAATGTTATCTAGGATTTTTAATTTTATTTTTTATTTATACAAAACACCATATCCCGTATAATTGCAGGGTGGTGTTTTTGACTGATAAGTTTTCAAATTTATCGTCGCTATTCACGAAAAGAAACACATGAGAGACGGTGGTTTTCAGCTCCCTGCTATCGAGTGAAGAGAATTAAGATAATAAAAACGTAGCTTCACTCTTTCTAGTACATTAAGTTTCAATTTTATTTATTTTTTTTTTTTTAAACTTTATTCAAATTAATTAAAAGAAACATAAAAGTCGAAGAAAAATGTTGCTTCTTCATCTCAGATTTTAGATGATGATAATTTAAAAATAAATACTTTAAAATTTTGAAATTCCGATTCATTTATATAATTTTTTACTAGTTATTGAAACTTTGAACCCTAATGTACTCTCTCAAAATTTAATTCTCAAAGTACTTTATAGTAGTTTCTTCTCAATTTGCATTTTCTTTCAATATTTATACGATTGAAGCGTCTTTCCATGCTCTTCTGTATCTTTCTTTTAATACTTCTTTTTTTGTCCTCCCTTCTCTTCCTCCACCGCGTCCACACTCAATGACAGCCGAATCATATATATTATGGTTTATATTATATATATATATATATATATATATAGTATTAATATATATATATATATATATTATATATATATATATATATATATATATATATATATATATATTATATTATATATCTATATTATTTATATATATATATATATATATATTATATATATATATATTTTATATATAGTATATATCTATATATATTTATATATATATATATATTATAATATCTATATTAATATATATTTATATATATATATATATATATATAATATATATATATATTATATATTATTATTTATTATATATATATATATATTATATTTATATATATTTATATATATATATATATATATATATATATTATAATATATAATATAATAATATATATATATATTATATATTATATTATATATATATAATTTTTAAATTATAAGTTCACAATAAAAAAAAAAATGTATTTATAATAAAAACTATTTTTGGTTTCTGTATTATTATTAATTAACAAAAACGTCAAACAATAATATAATAAATAATAATAATAATATAATAATAATATAATAATAATAATAATAATAATAATAATAATAATAATCATAATATATAATAATAAATAATATAATAATAATGATAATAAGTATTTAAAATAATATAAAAATATATATATATTTTTTTTTTTAGTGAATTTTAGTGCAAAAAAGAGTCAAAACGTTGAGACACCGACGGAGTCAGAAAACACACTACGGGGGCAACTCCTTAAACAGACGCATGAAAGTGGGAAGCAAGGTATTTAAATCCTATAGAGCAGAGTCAGTTCCGAAGGAAAGCAAAGATCGTCACTGTGGAAATGAAGTGATTCAGATAATAATATATGAGAGGCGGGATTGAACAGGTATGGTGTGTAACAAGGGGAAAGCCGGTCTCTGGAAGCGCAGAGCCACAACAATCCACGAGAAGAGGCGTACGAAAGTACCCTGGGGAAGGAGAAAGGACATAGGGGATATTGCTGGAGGAAATATGCGTTACCCAGTGTCCTACTTTCGTACGCCATCTTCTCGTGGATTGTGTGGCTTTTGCGGCTTCCAGAGACCGGCTTTTCCCCTTGTTACACCATAGCCTGTTCAATCCGTCTCATAGAAAGAAAAGATTGCGTCACCGTGGAAATGAAGTGATTCAGATATATATATGAGAGGCGCGGATTGAACGGTTATTGTGGTGTAACAAGAAAGCGGTCTCTGGACGCCGCAAGAGCACAAATCACGCGAAGATGGCGTCCGAAAGTAGCTGGACGGGCAGAAAAGGACATAAAGGGGGATGTTCCCTTGCCTAAGATAGCTGTGTGTGACATTAGTATGGCAATTCGCAACGAGCCAGGACACTTGCTGGTGGCCGACTCCGAGAGACGATGGCACATTCCCAGGGAGAAGCTTTTACGTACGCATTTAGCACAGATGATCTCGACACCATCTGCAACAAGGCGAGGAAGCCCCGTTTTGAGTCGGGAGCAAAAATAAGAGCTGGGAGGTGTTGAGAAAGATGGCCAGTAGGTATCGTCGACAGGTAATTTTGATGGTGGCGGCGCGATAGGAGCTGTCAGACAATTCGTTACCCAGGATACCACGTGAGATGGGACCAGCAAAACGTAAACACTTGTGTTAGCATGCAGCATGACAATAGAAATTTGGATTGATGGAAACAAAGATGTCTGGTTGTTCGATTTTATAGTGCAAGAAGAGAGTCTGCGAGTCAGAAAAAATGTATACGTGTCAAGCAGATCTAGTGTAGAATCTATTAATAGCCAAGTTGTGGGCAATAACTCGGCCGTAAGCGGACGCGTTAAAGAAGGGAAGTGTGGGAGATAGACAGTAGGTCCGGAAAGACGCTGAGCACCACCACTCTGCTTGATCCTCGGTGTAGATGCTCACAGGAGTTTCATGAGAGCAGGTAGACCAGAAAGGAAGTCTTCAGGAGAGACGGGTGGTCCCCGGATTTTGATAAGGCAGACAACCTCTGCACACTACAGGGGCGGGATACAAACATAAGGGCAGACATCATGTAGTAAAAATTGTAAAACAGCTGACGGGAGGTGGAGAAAACGGAAGACAGACGCACAGACTCAGCAACGGCCAATAAGCAGGGCAAAGGAACCTAGCGATGAGGAGGAGTAAGCCAGATGGTTGGGGGATTTGTAGACGGAGAAACAAGGACATGAGATATTCTCTCCGTAAAGACAGGGGCATACCCCAGCCTCCACCTCCAAATTTCCTCCGTCGTCGAAACGCCCCAAGTGATATCCGCAGACCTCATTCTGTATCGGGGTCGAGAAGGCGTAAGTCGCCAGAGACGTCTGGCATATATGCAATACGCATAATCCGCGGCGTTGTTTCAAATTGGCCGATATGAGGGAGCATAAGTAGGGCGAGCATTTGAGAAAAGAGCCAAGTGTTAAACCCTGGCAAGAGCTACCCCAGGGGGAGCCATCCATGTCAGCAAGGAGAAATCACCTACGATCCGCTTACACATTCTAGGAAAAGCACGGTACTTGTCTTAGTGACGGAAAAAGTAAATCCCGTGAATCACTCCACGAAGTCACCCCATTGACAGCCAGCGGCAGCTGACGTTCCATGCATGAAAGTTTCACTCCAGAAACATACAACGCCAGGTCGTCCACATATAGAGAGCACCGCACCGCGAAATGGGATGTAGCAATGACATGCATTGAAACCGACAGTGAAAAGCAGAACGCTGAGCACACTTCCCTGCGGCACCCCCCTCGACCATGTCAAAATGACGAGACAGAGTGGTAACCACAGCGAACCTGACAAGATTGACCCGACATGAGAGACTGAAGGAAGAGGGGAAGCTGTCCCCTAAGGCCCAGCGAGTGCAAGGTATGGAGAACGCCCATTCTCCATGTGGAATCATAAGCCTTCTCGAGATCGAAGAAAACAGCTAGGACCATTTTATTAGAGGAGAAAGCCTCACGGATATCGTGGTCCAACCGGAGAAGAGGTTCCTGTGTAGATAGATCATTCCTAAACCCAAACTGATGGGCGGAAAAAGCACGCAGGCCCTTCAACGTCGGGAGAAGACGATTAGCCACCATCTTCTCCATCAACTTACAGGTGTGACAAGTTAGAGAAATGGAACGTTGGTTGTCCGCGATTGTAGGGTCCTTACCTGGTTTGGAAATGGGAATGGTATAAGCCGTTAGCCAAACTGGGGGGAAGACCCCCTCCACCCAGACTCGATTATATAAAGAGAGGAGAAACGCCGAAGCAGAGGGCCATGGATGACTAAACATTTGGTAGCGGAGATACCCTCAGGGCCAGGCGCTTCCATCCTTACAAAGGCGGAGAGCCTCCTTAAATTCCGCCCTCGTGAACAATCGATTATAAGAAGGATCCTCACCAGGAGGAACAGAAAAGTCCGGGAAATGAGTGCGGGCGCGGATCGATCGGAAAGGCTCACGATACCGAGAAACGCTTTGAGTGGCCTTTTTTTAGTCTACAGAAGGGAGGGTTTATGTAAATATTATTTCTTAGATTTATTTGATTTTCTTCGCGCCTTGGCTTTGGTTTGAATGCAAATTTGTAGGCAAGAGTCGCATGCAATGTATGAATATTTTATGTATCTCTTTCAGGAGTGATATATTTAACAAGTCTTTGAACTGCCATATCTTTAGGTTTTTGAATAATGGTTGTGTGTGGCTGTAAAAGTCTCTTGTATTGCTAATTAGGGGAATAAATCGCTTCTGGATTACAATTACAGGTTGTATTACTGAGTTACTTGTGGTACCGTAGATAGGAAGACAGTAAAGTAAGTGGGGGTGTATTAGCGCATAGTATATTTTCCTAAGAATGGAAAGAGGTACAATATTTTTTAATTTTATTAGTATATACATGTATCTCGACAGTCTGCTAACTGGTTGTTAATATGTTCTTTAATGTCAGCTTTTCATCGATTGTTATTCCAGTATTTTAGCATTTGTAACCCTATTCAGTTCTACATTGTTAATTTTAATATTTAAATCGTTGATTGGTTTGTTGCTAAAGATAATGTAAGATGTTTTATTTAAAATTCTGTGAAAGATAATCTTCATTTCATTTATTTTTTTTGTCTTTTGCTTTACGAGATAGAGACTCGCATTTTTGTCAATTATTTATATGGAGGTATCGTCAGCAATGAGACTGAAAAGGCGTCAGGAGGTTGAAACAGATATTTTGTATATAGAGTAATAGAAACTGTCCAAGATTGAGTATTTGGGGTAAAAAACGCCAGTTGAATGTTTGAAGTATGAACTGAATTAGTTTCAATTTAGTTTTAACGTTTGAGATCTCTCCTTTCAAAGTAGCTTTTAAACATTGTAAGTTTGTCCCCTCAAAGCGCCATTTTGTTCATGTTTACTTAATAGTAATGTCATGATCAATATGTCAGCTTTTGTGAAAAATTAAATAATAATAACAGGGATGAGTCTTTATTTTTCTATATTTTGTAAGTTTTTTCGGTTAAGAAGAGGGCATCAGAGTGAGCGTCCTTTTTTTCTAATCAAATTGTGAATACCTGAGAATGTTGGTTTGATATAAATATTCTGTAAACTGATTGAAGACTATTTTCTCAAATATTTACTAATCGTGTTTGTGATGGCTATTGGTCTGTAATTTTTGCTAGGCAAAGGTCTATTTTTTAGTTATAGGGATCACTTTTGCTGTCTTGAATATATTAGGGAAAATTCCTGTCAAAAATGATTCATTGAACAAGTGTTTTAAAGGGGTGGCTATTATGTCGGCAGCGAGTTTGAGGCTGTGATTGGGGAAAGAATGAACATCCATTTTTTGGTTTTTTTAATCCGGCGATAACCTTTTTTACCTCCAAGACGGTGATGGGAAATAAAAGGAAAAATTGAGGATCGTAGTCTGGGAGGAAAAGTTTTCTCATGATGTTTGACTAGGGGGTTTTTCTCTCAGAATTTGTTTACCGACGTTTACAAAGTATTCGTTTAAGTCCGTCTGCGATCTTATTTTGGTGGGTTTTAACTGATTTTTTAAATTCAGTTTTTCATACCTGACGTTTTTTTGTTATTGTGTTATTTATTGATTAAACCCAATGGCTTCGAAGTCTTTGTTTGGCAATCTGGAATTTTGGTGTAGTTTCTCTTGCCTTCTTAGACTGCTTTTAATTGTTTATCATATGTGTATACACTTGGAAAAATAATAATAATAATATAATTAATAATAATAATAATATAATATAATAATAATAATAATATATAATAGAATAATAATAATATAATAATATAATAATATAATAATTAATAATAATAATAATAATAATATAATAAATATATAATATATATATATATATATATATAATTATATATATATTATATATAATATATATACTATATATATATTATATAATAATATTTATATATATATATATATTATTATTAAATATATATATTATTATATATTATATATAATATTATATATATAGTATATATTATATATATTATATATATATATATTATATAATATATATTAATTATATATAATATATATATATATATATATATATATATATTCCCCACAATATTAATCTTCTCTATTTAAGTCGGCGTTGCCACCTTGAGGGAATGCGTTAGGCAGGGTCGGGTGAGTTTACTTTCCATTTATTTCATTTTGTTTTTTTTGCATTTTTTTTTTATTTATTTATTTATTTGTTTATTTTTTGCGCCATCCTTTTGAAAAGGGCATTGCCGGTGAGTGTTTGTATATGTAAAAAAAAATATTATTATATATAATATATTATATATATATATATATAGTATATATATAATATATATATAGTATATTATATATATATATATATCTTATAATTATATATATTTTTATAATATATATATATATATATTATAATATATATATATATATATATTTATATATATATTATATATATATATATATAATATATATATATAAATATTATAATTGAAAATACCTAATTTGTTTTTGAGGAAAGTAAAAAAAATGTTTAAAATTAAATTGCTGTTTCTGAGTGCTTAATATTTTGGCTCAAAAACTTATAAGAACATTAATTTATCATGATATAACATAAAAAAAATTAAATATTGATTTTAAATGTAAAAAAAAATTTGATTTTTATTGTTTTTTATGAAAACATTTTTTAAAGTTTTTTTTTTTCACCCTAGTTGTAGAGTTATGGCAAAAGGCTAATAAAATGGCTGCCGAGACATTTCTCTAAAAGAGTGGAGTTCGTGTTGAAGGTGAAGGAGTTTGGAAGTGAATGAATGTGGTGCACATTAGATATTCCCTTCGAAGGGACAATGGCATGATATTTGCTTCCACCTCAAGGCTCACCTTGGGGAAGAACGAAAAGCACCAGTTGCTATTCGAAGCCCTCATTCTGGATTGGGTTGAGGAGAAGGTACGTTGGTAGTTTGGCCATAAACTGTACAGTCATAGTCCAGGTTTGATCGGACGAGAGCAATAAAAAAACGGGTAATGGTTTTCCTATTAGTACATGTGGAAACAGATGGCGAAGCAAATCCAGTGATCCTCGACAATTCGCCTTGAGGTGACAAATATCGGGAGATAGGTGAGGTTGTCAACCAAGACCCAAAAATCTGAGTGCCCCTGGTCTGGATCTGCAAGCCATATAGGGTGAGAGAAGGAGGGGAAGATCCGTGCACCCCTCTCTGATCCGGCCTTTATTCGAAACAGAATAGTGCTGATTTTGGTCAGGGAGAAACGGAAGCCTTGCCTGTCTCACCATCCGGTTATGCTCTGTATGGCAGTTTGAAGCGGTCTTTATTTGCACGGGAGTTTGGCACTAGATGCATAGAGGGTGAGGTCATCCACCTAAAGAGAGCATTGTACGGATGAAGGAATTGTAGACACAACATCGTTAAAACTAAGTGCAAAACAAGACACACTAAGCTAGCTTGCGGTACTCCCTCATGGCGAAGTGTCTGGAAGGGGTCGCACGACAACGGACCTGTGGGCTAAGAGAGAACGGAGAAAGTGTGGGGAAGACAACGTAAGCCTAGCAAATGGAGCTTGGCATGAATACCATTCCTCCACGTAGTCTGGTAAGCTTTATGAGGGTCGAAAAATATTGTGAGGACCATATTGGCGTTAGAGATTGCTTTGCGAATATCATGGTCCAGGCGAAAATGAGGGTCCTTTGTTGGAAGATGTTTGTGAAAATCGAACTGAAAGTTGGAGAAGGCGTGAAGGCCCTCAATTTTGAAAGAAGGCGTATTGCAACCATTTTCCCCATCAATTTATAGGTGGGATGGCACATCATAGAAATGGGTCGTTGATTATCAGCAGATAATTTTGAAATAGGTACAACGTAGGAGGTCTGGTTGGGAGGAAGTCCAGATGGCTTAAAAAATAATAACAACACTGGGAAACATGTATTTTATTGAATGATATCAGACACATGATTCTAGTGAATATGAGTACGCTAAATGCGAATTTCAACTCTGGCTCTATCAGGTCCTGATTCTTGTCAACAGCCTGTGGTCCATTTTCAAATTAGGACAAAAAAAGTAAGTTACGAAATTTTTCTCAAGTTTCACGAATACAAGCAGTTCAAACTACATTTAAAGATTAAAATGACTTAAAAAAAAACACAAACATATGAAACTTTCACAGTGGCAAAAATTTTCTTTTAGAAAACTTTTTAACGTATTGTTGATGGCAGGTCTCTTTTTCAAGCACCGACAGTAATCAACAATCACGTGGGAATTCCAGTGGCCTTGGTACCGTTCCTCCATAACTTTGATATCTTGGTGGAATCTCTCCCCTTGTTAGTCACTTACATCACCTAAATTACTTGGAAATTGGTCAAGAAGGCTATTTAAAATAATTTATTTTTATGCTCATTTTGCAACCTAACTCTTTGTAGTCTCTAAAAAATTTTTTTTTTTTTTTTACGATTTCGTCGTAGTTTTCTGCCCTATAATTTTCTAATTTTTTTTTTTTGCAAAGTTCACGAATGAGCACCATGAACTTTTTTCGGGTTCATTCATGACATCAGGAAAATTGCCGTTTTAATTAATGTTCTTATTGGAGAGCAGTCGAAAATACCCGCCTTGATTTTCATAACTTAAACTTAGTAATTTTGAAAATATGTATTTAAAACACTCGCCGTTCGTATCTACAACTTTTACATATTGTTTAATGAGGTCTAGCTTGATATGCAGAGGAGGAAATATGATTTTATCTCTGCTCACTAAAGGTGGATTAATTACATTTTTTTCTACGACAGTAAGTGATGTTCATTCTGGCCAGATTTATTTGAAATAACGTTCTGCCTTGGCTCTGCTGTCCCATAAGCAAAGAAAGCAGGGATATTTAGCATAACCGCCTTGCCCTAGCAGAAAATTAACATTTTTTAAGTCAACACACATGATCCACTCGTGCTGCCGATATGATAAGATTTAAAACCTTTTCTATATGTTCATACTTTTCTTTTAATTTCGTCGAGTGCCCAATCGGTATCAAGCCTAATAGAATGCCATTAAGCAACAACACACACTTAAAACTTCTTTTTGAACCGTCTAAAAACAAGTGTCAATCATTTGTATCGTAAGACTCAACCACCATCTCCTTTAACAAACCAGGTATTTCGCACAAACATACTAAACTGTCTTCTGTTCTAAAATATTTAAGATGTTCTTCTCCTCTTTTTCTGTAAAATGAAATGTACGTATTTGAAGTAAGCATGTTTTTCTCTTTAAATCTTGATGCTAAAATTTCCGCAGCTTTTTTGGCAAATTTAGATCCCTTGCAAGAACATTCAACTAGGCCTGGTTAAACTTTTGCCGATCGTTTTGACTTTCAAATATGCTGGGGTCAAAATCAGTGTCCGACTCTTTAGAGTGCATAATATTTTCAGGAACATCTTCATCATTTTCTTCAGTTAGCAAATCTTATTTTTGAATGGGAATCTCATTTGAATGTAGCACTAGTCGTATCGCGGTGTCAAACTTACGGTACTCGATAAATGCTAATTTTTCTTGGTGAAGACCGAAGTCTTGACAAAGCAAAAGTAGCAATCGGTCTCGTGGTTAGTAGACTCTCCCACACCTGATAAGTAAAAAATATTGTAAAACGTAAACAAAAGCGACGAGATTAGTTTTCATGAATTTTATAAAAAGTTATCACCCAAAGATATAACATTTCAGCGTGTTTCAACCTTTTGCAATAATTGAGATTCTTATGTGTGCCTAAGTTACAATAACATTTAGGCAAGCTACAGTATACTAGTGACTAAATTACGTAGTTTTATGAAATCATAAACTTACGGAACATCGGAACTCCAAATGCTATTTTTGAAAATGAACCCTTCGTCCAATGTCGGTCTTTCAATGCAATGCCAAAATAGGCTAAGTAAGCTCTTTTTACGAAGTTGATATGGAAGTGTAAAATTACCACATATATAGCAGAAGGAATTGGGGTTGTTTCTGCATTTGAACTTTCTAGTGCTTTTTGACATTCTTTGATTGTTCTGCCAATTTGTTAAGGTATGCAAAGTCTTTAATTCACAAAAAAATAAACAATCCGAAATATAAACGCAAAAACTGACATAAATAGGTACTTACAATCTATGAAATTGAATTAAAAACACGAACGAGTTGGTACAATATAAATTAAGTCTAATTAAATCAAAGCTATTAAATCACGATGAACAAAATTACTCACTATATCATATGCTAATTCAAAATTGTAATTGCCCAAACTTAATTAGCTAACTTAACTCTGACTGACAAACTGATGGATGGATATGTGGCTAATTAACTCTGGAAATGAGTAGCTTTTATATATTTTAGTTGTCGCTTTAGAATATTCTAAAGGAAACAGGAACGCTCGGGAAAATTCTAGAATCCTACGAAATTTATAGCTTACTTTTTACTAATATTAAAATGGGTTAAAAATGATGTAACAAATATTTTTAAAAGTGTTACACATAAAATAAACAATATAACAATACTATAACACTAAAACAAATATCTAAATAATAACCTAGTTGCCTATGTGTAACTGCAAAAAGACTTTGGGAGTAATGAGAAAAAACTTCTTATGAATACAATGGAGGAGGAGGGGTCTTAAGAACCTGATACGAGCAAAACCGAGGGAAAATTTGTGTTCAGCGCACAAAAATTGCCTATAATTCATTGTCAATTCAAATTCAATAGACAAAAAAAAATATAAATTTGTTCCCATTGTAATAATAAAAATATTAAAAAAAAATAACAACAAACATAGCAATGATATTGAGAACCTTCCTACATCATGGAAAACTGCTTGTCGCCATGGGGAAAAGCGGAGTGGAGATACTGGATTTAGAAATTAAACAAGAAATATTTAAATATCTATATATTGAAAAAATATTCATACAAAATACAAATTCATGCAAAATATCTCAAATTTTAATAACAATTAGATATTTAGACCGAAAATTAAAAATGCCCAATATATATATATATATATATATATATATATAATATATAATATATATATTATTAGATATAATAAGTATATAATATATATATATATATATAATATATATTTATATATATAATATATATAATATAATATATATATATATATATATATCATATATATACTATATCTATATATAATAAATATATAAATATATAATATTATAATATAATATATATAATATATAGTTATATATATATATATATATATATATATATATATATATTATATATAAATATATATATATTATATATACTATATATATAATATATTATATGATATATTAGTATATATATATATATATATCAATGCAATACTGTAACTATAATAATAATAATATAATATAGGAATTCAACATCACCCTTTATTTATAAAATTTTGAATTTATAACAATTCTAAATATTTATTTTTGTTACATAAATTTAATTTCCTTAAAATAATCTTTGAAAATAATTGACAGAGGAAAGATATATTTACATAGATTTCCGACGCTTTCGTCTCTGATACTTGGATTACATCTCGAGAGGATTATTCTTGGTAAGCTCGAATGAGTCCTTTAAATTGGATATATAAATAATTTAAATCAACTGATATTTTTACTTACATTTATTACAATTAAATTTTATTTAATGTCTGGTCGCGTGTTTTTGATGTAGCCACCGGGCAATTTTTAAGTTCCTGGACCTTTTCACACGATCGTAATAATATTTGAGTGTTTAGAAATATTACCTATAGTTGATTGACATGTGCCGTGTTTGAAATGTTCAAAAGATTTTTGCTGGACTGTAGCAATGTTGATATGCCCTGTCCGACAATATATTCGTCGTGTAACATATATGTCGACCTAACAGTGCTGACTCAGGCAGTTAATTGGTACACAATCGTGTGGTTGTCGGGCAAAGTCATCTTCTTTGTGCTAAGGGAAAATGACAGTTGTTTTGGACTATGGTTATAGTCCATGACTTTAATTTATATATGGATAATTGATTTCACGAGAGAGTCAAATTAGTAACGATTTAATTTAGTGAATTTTGTTGAGAGTCAGCACTTGCATTGGTAAGTTTGAAGAAGCAATTTACGATTTTTCTTATAACTAAACTTTCTTAAGTTATATAATTTTGTAAATGGTTTTATAACTAAACTTTCACTGAATATTGTGGATTATCACAGTTAATTAAATTTTTACTTAATCGGCAAATCTTTTCATCAAAAGTTTTCCAAGTAGAACATAGGTTGTATGCTCTGTAAACTAAGTTTTACGGATAGATTCTTTGTAATATGGTAGGTGAATAGGATCCATAGTTTATATACAGACCATATCAGTGGGTTTGACATGTATTCCTGTAGATAGTGAGCCGTCAGAATTGGATAATTAAGGAAATTAAAATATGTACAAAAATAAATATTTAGAACATTGGAAATAAAATCCAAAACTTATAATAATAATAATAATAAAAATTTAACATGTTTTAAAAAATATTAAAAGTAAATTGATGCGCAATAGTTTCTGCTTGAAGCTAAAGTTTAAATTCATCACCCACTATAAACTCATTCCTTTCTCTACAACGCAAACCTTTACATTTACTATGAATTGCAAGGGTTTCTGTCAGCCAACCTGTACATTCAAGATTTCTATACATTTCCACCCTTTCTCTGCTAAACTATCAACTAACTCTAGTCCCCAAAAACTAACCATATATATAGTATATATAATATAATATTATATATTTATATATACATATATATATTATATATAATATATAATATATATATATATAATATTATATATATATATATATATATATATATATATATAATATATATATTATATATAATATATATATAGTATAATAATATATTATAAAAATAATTCAATAATAAAATAATAATAAATAATAATAATAATACTATACGCACACACACAACCAGTTTGGGGTGAATTACAACTTCCCTTCTGTTTACTTCAAATTTTACTTTCAAATTAAATCAAAGTCGGTCTAATTTTTGGGGGCGTTTCTAGGGGTTCCAATGTGGGTGACTGCTTTTCAGCAAGGACTCTCTCTCAAGTATAGTATATATATATATATATATATATATATATATATATATATATATATATAATAATATATATATATATATATATATATAGTATATATATTATATATATATATATATAATATCATATATATATATATATATATATATATATATATATATATGCCTCTGGTGTCAGTCTCCCAGCACACCTGCCAACATAATTTAAATGCTTAAATGCTGTGGATATGAGAAATAAAGTCAATTAGAGAAATATGTTGGCTTTAAAGCAGATGGGAGGTATGGGCCTCCCCAGTTAAAGAGGCTGCTAGCCAGTTGATCAACCTCCTGCGATACTTAAGTGAAATGGATTCCAGCAAAATGGAGAACTTTCAGTAAACATTGGATAAGCATAACTAATGAGTTAGTTGAGTGGTTAATACCACTGTCATTGCATGAAGTGTGTTGCTGGAATCTAATATATGATGGGGAAATTCGCATTTGGAATGATAAAATTCTTGAAATTACTAGTATGAATGCTATTAGTTCAGCGGTAATAACCGAAGCATGAAAGAGGAGAACTTGTGAGAGAGTGATATAAGGAAAATCCACTGAAGTACCATTCTCTATCTTCAATTTGGGGTCACTAGCGTAAACTTTTAGAGGCTATGTAGGCTGTAGAAATAAAATGCGGTCTTCAGTAAAAAGCTGGATGACTGAGATTTGAAGTAAATTTGAATAACTCAAAGCAGAACCTTGGAGCGAAACCATATATGAGTCAAAGGAGATTTTACTCTCCATCAGTGGGATTCGAACACTGGACTCCGCGTTGCTGAGTTAACAGTAACTGGTCGCCTTATCCACTATGCCATCCACGTTCCCAAAAAAGAACGCTTTAAGTCTAGCTTATAAAGCCCCCGGTCTTCTCCTCCCATAATTGCTGAGTACTCAAAGGCCAGCCCCCAGACTTAAATGAGTCAAAGGAGATTTTACTCTCCATCAGGGGGATTCGAACACTGGACTCCGCGTCGCTGAGTTAACAGTAACCGGTCGCCTTATCCACTAGGCCATCCACGTTCCCAAAAAAGAACGTTTCAAGCGTAGCTTTTAAAGCTCCCGGTTTTCTCATCCCATAATTGCTGAGTACTCAAAGGCCAGCCCCCAAAGAAATGAAGAATAAAGAAATGTTTAAATTGTTGAATACCTAGACGTAGTGCACATTATGTATTCTCTTCTGAGAAGATGTCTTTCTATGCAGGGAGTTTGGCACCTACTGCATTGAGGTGGAGGAATTGTTCACAAATAGAAGAATACTCAGTACCCCTGTGGTATTCCTTCATCCAGGTTTAAATATATTGAGAGGGTTGTCCCACAATGAACTTGAATAGATCTGCAAGTCACATAAATCCATCGAATGGAGTTTCACAAGAATTCCATTCCTCTAAGTAGTGTCACAAGTCTTCGTGAGATAGAAAAATGTTGCTAAGAAATTTTTCTTGCAAAGGAAAGCTTCACAGGTACCATGATCCAGACAAAGGACCAGGTCTATCGAAGAACAGTTTTCGGAATCCATATTGAAAACTGTTAAAGGCACGAAGACTGTCTAAGAGTGGGAGACTTTTCGCAATAAAATTGTTTTTCCATCAATTTACCCACGTGGCATGTCATTTGGTTATCAGAGAGGCAGGGGTTCCTATCCAAGTTTGAGGTAATGTTAACTTCACACAGATTCGATTATACAAACATAGATAAAAAGCTCGAGAGCAAAAGGACTGCTGTGGTATATAAGATAAAATGAGTTTATAATGAGATGTTATGGGTCGTCAATTGATTGGGAATGGCATCTTTGACAGTAGGAGGAGGGATCGTTGAAATAATTAAATTCGTATTCCTAAAGGGAGGGGTGGTGCCAAGAGAGGGGCGGTGACAGCATTACCTGTGTTTGGCAATGCAAGGTTTGTTTCGTGTTGGGTATTTCGGGTGGACATGTTTGGAGTATGGTATTGTTTTGGTTTGCGGAGATCGTTTCTTGGGTCAATTGAGTGTGAATGTCTTTAATTATGGGGGTGTCAGATGGTTTAGGGAACATCTGTTGTAAATATCAGAATAGTATTCCGCTGGTGTAGCTTTCATCCTTCTAGGTATGGGTGGATGTTGCAATGTATGGTGTAAGGAGTGATCTGTTGAGAATGATTTACTTTTATATGGGCTTTATAGGGAGGATTTTTGTTTCAGTCAGAAGGTGGTGTAGAGGGGAGGCAACCGGTTATAAACCTGAGGGCTTTGTTTTGAACATCTTCTAGTTTTTGAATGTTAGAATTTGAAATTGTGGGTGCCCATGCGAACGATGCGTAATTTAGAGAGGAATGAAGATATTGTCTGTATATTATTAGAGTTGGTTTCTTTGTGCTGGACAGAATTTGTTCCCGTTAGCGTTCTCAATGGTTTTAATTTATGTGTGGCTTTGGATTTAATGATGTTTATTTGGAGGGTGAATGTCAAATGTGTGTCAAAAGTAAATCCCATGATGGTGGGTTGGTTTAAAAGAGAGTCTATTATATGAAAGGTAAATTGATGGAGAAAAATCTGATTCTTTCCAATCAGGTGTGAGTAACGTTATTAAGGATTTTTTGGGGATGTTATTCTGTTCGGTTCCAGCTGCTGCTCTTGCTGGTCTATATACTGTTGTAACTCTGTGCGTGCTGTGTCTTTGGAGGGGCTTTAAGCTGTAATTGTTAGATCGTCGGCATAGCTATTAATTTTTATAGAAGGGGATGTGGGGTATGGAAGGTCGTGCACAAAGAGATTAAAAAGTGTTGGTGAAAGGATGGCTCCTTGAGGGACGCCATTGCATAGTTTGTATGTGCGGGAGGAGTATCGACTTTGTATGACTATAGCTGAGCGACCTGATAGAAAGTTAGCCATAACTTTTTTGTCCTTAACGGTCATATTAGTATTTAGTATTTTATCTATTAAGATGTGACGGGGGACTGTGTCAAATGCCTTGTTGATGTCTATTGCTACTAGAAGTGTGCGAGAAGGAGGGAGATTTTGGTTAAAGCCAGTCAGGATGTGTTGTGTTAATTCGGTTAGGAGAGCAGTTGTGGAGTGTTTTTGTCTGAGTCCATGTTGAGTTAGATAAAGGGACAAAGGGAGAAATTCTATTGAAGATTAGTTTTTCTAATACTTTGGATATTGTGGAGAGCAGTGAAATGGGTCTATATGAAGCCGGATCGTTAGGTGGTTTACCAGGCTTTAGTATAAGAATTATGTGGGCATGCTTCCAGAGTGGCGGGAGATTGTTTGTTAGCCATGCCGTGTTAAATATTTGAGTGAGAGTTGCAATAGCTTTGGTTCTTAAATGTTTGAGATGAATATTAGATATTTGGTCTGGGCCCACTGCTTGTGAATTTTTTAGCTTTATAATATCAAATACTTCTAGGGGAAAAAATTGCGGGTCTTCTTGATTAGTAGCTTAATTATTTGTCTATTGTTAGGGATTAAGGGTTTATGGCTGATTTTTTAATAGTGTGACATGATGATATTGCATTGGTTTTATAGGGATGGTGATTTTGTTATTTTCATGGGTTTGTGATGAATTGATTTTTTTTTTATTGTGGTGAATATTTGTGTTGTTTGGTTTTGCAATCTAGATGGTGAATGTATTGCTTCCATTTCTCTTTCTGATTTGTGTTAATTAGGGTATTTATTCTACTGTTAAGGTCTATGATTTGGTTCAGATGACCTGGGATGGTTGTCTATTTTGACTGAGAGAGATTCTTTGCTTTATTAGGGTACCTATTTCTAGGGAGAAGTTGGTGTTAGATTGTTTACGGTTCCCCTGTGGGGACGTGTTTTTAGGATGTCTTGAGAATTATGTAATTGAACTTTTGTATCGTTTTGTTGAGCGAGGAAAAATTTGGAAAGATTCTAGATCAAGTTCTATGCTGTCAGTATAGGCATGCCAATTTGATTTCCTATAATTGATGTATGTCTTTTTGAATGATGTGTGGCTTGAGTGTTGGTGATGGATTGTAATTAGAATTGGAATATGATCTGATGAGAGAGCCTGAAAAGTTTGCAATGTATGGTAACATTGATTTGGGGGAACTAAAGGTGATGTCGGTGGAAGTACTCGTGTGGTTAGTTTCAGTTATTGTGTGTTTGTGTGTGTGTATGTGCATGCTATAGAACATGTTTTTATTTGATGTTTGGAGATTTAATATTAGACAACTTTTCTATCAAGTCAATACAAGACAATACTCCTACTGATGAATTTTTTTGTGTACGTTCAGGTAGCCAGATTCTTGAGATTCGAAACCCGCGTTCTTGCGAGGGGGGGGGGTAAAAATACAATCTTTAAGAGAGAAGACTCGCTTTTATATATATATATATATATATATATATATATATATATATATATAAAATAAATATATTTAATATATTTATATATATATATATTTATATAATCTAATATATATTATATAATAGTATATATATATATATATATATATTATATATAGATATATATATAAATTATATATTATATTAATATATATATATATATATATATAACAATTTAGTAATAAAATGTACAATTATTGGTCACTATAATCTTTTAAAATATTAAAATTAAACTTGTTAAAAATAAAAAAAATAATCAGGGGGTGTTCAAACCTGTGTGCACGGTTTTTTAATTTGAAACTTAAAAAAAAAAACAAAAAAAAAAACGGAATTTTAATAGAGACATTCTGTTTACTTCATACATCCCATTTGGCTAATCAGCTGATAAATTTATCGTTAAATTGATGTCAATAATTAGTGCTATAAATGCTTTTAAACATTTTCAAACTACTCGTTCCGACTACAAAGTCTAGAAATGAATAATACCCTTTTCTACAATGTAATCAGAGCTACTTAACAAAAAAAAATATTTTATGAATCTTAACGGAGACTGTTAAACAAGAGCATAAAAAAGAAAAAGGAAAAACAAAATGGGTTTTCATACTTTGAAAAATCAAACAAATAATATACATGGAGTGTTCTGCATTTTCCATTTAAAGAAAAAGTCGATACTTAAGAAACTGCAACAAAAAATTCAGCATTATATCAATTTGATAAAGGCATATTGGAAAGAGAAGTTTTATTCCTTAAAAAAAGATATTTTAGTACTAATTTATGGAACTTATTTGCATAAATAAAATATACATTTCTAAAAAAATGAACTATATACTTGACCTAAAGTTGTGCATTGTAAATCTGTGTTTCCAAAAATAATAATCAAAGTACCAGACTACTATTAAAACCACCTCGATGACTGTTTAAACAATTAAGCACCAAATTTCAAACCTTGATGAAATATATCAGTGCAATCCATCAACTAGCAACAAAAAAAAGAAAACTTCATTATAAAATAATTATCGCTTCTCTACTTTAAGTTTCAGAGAAATACTCAAAGAATCATTACCCTTTCCTTAAACATTTTACACAATCTATATTATTAAAAGTTTAATAACTAACTACCAAATTTTTGTGGCTAAATTCACCAATTCTAATTATTGCCAGGTATCGCTTAAGTAGCTCTGAATCCATTCTCTTTAATGTCTCTATATTTTTAGTATGATCTATAGTACAATAATTTTAGAAAGCTGCCCTTAGAACACAAGTCTGAACACCCGATATAGAAGAATTAAGTTTCTTTTACCATTTTCCCTGGTTCTTACTTTGAACCTTTCAATTAGAATCTTTTTTTGCAAAATAATTTTATTAATTTAAGTATAAATAAGTGGAGTATGAGCAGTGAAATGAAATAGATGAAAACTTGTCGATATATTTCAATTTTAAAAATGATGTATACTTTTGTATACCAATGTTAAATTATGCTAAAAAATAAGTCAAACTTGCAATAAATTGAAACAAGACTACTATTCTACAACAGGAACATTGCTGCTAAAAATAATAAAAAATTGTTTTATATATATATATATAATATTATATATAATAACTAATCACTATATATATATATATATAATATATAATATCTATTTATATATTATATATATATAGTATATATATATATAATATATATATTATTATAATATAAATATAACGATGCATTTACTCAAAATAATCTTTAAAAAAATTGTCATAGCCCAATAATTTCTCTTCCCCTGTAAAATCATATACATACAATACTTTCCATTTGTACATAATCTCGCGCAAAAACACACACAACAAACAATTTTTAACACACAATCACCCACTCTTTCGATTTCAATTACTTTCTCTCGCAGATGAACTGTCAACAAAATTTTGAGTTTAGCTATTAAAACCTTATCACCTAATTATATTAAAAGGTTTGGATAACAATTTAATGCCTTGCAAGACTACTCATTGACTTATATGGCAACTTGAGAAAAAGTTAAAAAAAAATTATCAATCTAATATATATATATATATATATTATCATATATATATATTACAAATAGTATATATATTATATATATATATAGTATATATAAATATATATATATACTATATATATATATATATATATATATATATATATATATATACCGTATATAATATATAGTATATATATATATATATATATAATATATATATATATATATATATATATATTGCAATAGATTTGCCCTAAGGAACCAGCATTTATAGATGAATAAGATGAAACAATTTTTAACAACATTAATTATATTGGACGTTTCGACATATAACGTTACCCATCATCAGAATTCAATTGAGATCAAATAATATAATTTTATAACGAAAAATAAAAATGAAATAATATAAAAACTAATATAATGAACAAACACATCATTTAATTTAAAAATCAAAAAAAGCACACGAAAAAATACTAAGGATTGAGTAACGTTCCATTCATAAAGGCGAAAATGCAAACTAAAGTTACGAAAATTTTTAAAGTGTTCAAGTAAAAATAAAATTACTATGTTGTATATATATACTATATATTTATATATATATATATATATATATATATTAATATTATATATATACTATACTATATATATATATTATATATATTATATATAATTATATATATATATATAATATATATATATATAATATATATATTATATAATATATATAATATATATATATAATATAAAGATGTAAGTATTTCCACGGAATGTACGCACAAACATACAATGCAAAAGCAATTAATGAGTGAAGAAGGGAGGGGGGGATAAGAAAACAAATCTTATTTAATTCCGGTTTAAAGTCAAAAATGTAGAGAGACTTCAGGAATCCTCGTCGAGTTGATCATTGGCAACAGGGAAAGAAACTAAAGTTTTTTTATGTGCAATAGGTATTATGTGAAAGGCATGATCGCGTATAGAGGAGTTTTCTGAGTTGTATAGGCAACCAGTTGATATACGAAACTCCCGTGTTTTCGAGATCTCAAAGTAAAGTTGAAGGCCTGTTTATGTTATAAAATTATATTATTTTATCTCATTTGCAGTGTGATGATGGGTAACATATATATACTCAAACGTTCATTATATAAATGTTGCCAAAAATTTTTTAATGAAAATTATTTTAATCTACGTGCCCCCCCCCCCTATTATATATATATCTATATATATATATATATATATATATATATAATATATATATTATATATATATATATTATATATATATATATATAAATATATATTATATATATATATAATAGTATATATATATATATATATTATATATATTATATATAAATATATATATATATATATATATATATATTATATATATATATATAATATATATATAATATATATATATATATATAAATATCATAAAAATAATTATATATATATATATAATATTATATATATATATATATACTAATATATATATATATATATATATATAATAGCATTACACAAAATAATATATTGGTCAAGAATTAAAAACGTTCTTTATGAAACCTAATTTTAGGAGGTGATGTAGATTTGAAGCTGCTTCTCTTTTCATGATAAGGTTTCCTTTCTGATATTTTGACATAAGTTGTCGGTTTTATTTGAACGTCACTTTTACGAGCACGCCTCTTCATTGACTTATCATATATTCTAAAATATCCCCCCACCATTTTCTTGGATTGTGAGGGTCTACTTTTTGAAAAACTTGGATAAAAGGTTTGATCATCATCATCATCATATTCATCCCTTACATTATTATATGATATTTCATCATTACTACTCTGGTAATTATTATTGTACAAAGTGTTATCATCATTATTTTCACAATTAATAAATTCAAAATTGGTATTGATATCTTCATCATGAAATTCGATGTCATTTTCTTCATAATAATCTATTTCCTTTTTAATATTCTTAGGCGGTAATACTTCCTCTTCTGATCTAAATACAGGTCGAGGTTTTACTTCGGATTTAATAAAATTGTGTGGTCTTTTGTCTTCCATTTTAATATGACGAATCCTTTGATTTTCCAGACTTGTATTATAATATTCTTCTTCAACTCCTTTGACATCGGATGGTCTTTTAAATTCACTTTTGATCTTCTTTTTTCCTTCAACTTTCACAAAAATGGATGGCTGTGACTGATTGACATCAATAAAATGTGGATTTTCTTCCATCTCAAACGATGGTCTGCTTTTATTCTTTTTTCCTTCAACTTTCACAAAAATAGATGGCTGAGAGTGATTGACATCAAAAAAATGTGAATTTTCTTCCATCTCAAACAATGGTCTAGTTTCAGGTTTTTCTTGTTTCATGGCTTTGTAGGAAACATTCTCATACTCAAAATCCCGACTCTCACGTTCATTCGGTCTGTCATTCTTCTTGATGGTGCTTTCAATTTCACAGAGACTTAGAAAGAAATTATCTTCCTCGAGGCCTAGAAAAGAGTTATTTAATACTTCCATACCCCCATTGTTAAACTTATTTTTTGCAGAATCATTCTTAAAACGCTACTTACTCCTGAAATGAATTTTCCTATAAAGTTTCTCCTATTTTATTTCCAAAATTCAATATAACGTAAATGGTAAATAGCTTTTATTTTATTTTATTTTTTTTAAACTTTTATTTCACACCCAAAACATCGCTAGAATAATTTTGTAGACATAAAAACCGAAAAGGCTGCAGCAAATTGCTTGACTTTTAATATATAGGTTTTAATTATAAAGTTTAAAGATTTATTCTACTATTGAGTTTTGTAAATAATTTGAAGCATTTTTTTTTTCTTGAAAATGACAGATAAAAATTTCATATATTTAATAAGAATTATCAATGGTAATTTACATTAAGAACTATGAATGTATTTTTAAAAAATAAAGAAATAACATTTACACTTCACTAATGAGGAAAGTAAATAATTTTATTACCCTAAATGATTTCAATTACTTATTGAATTTTATTAAAAATAATAAATTAAATAATAAATGTACGCAATGGGAATGTTTCATTAGGAGTATTAATAAGTTCCCGAATAAACAGACAAAGAAACTATTATTATATATATATGTGTATATAATATATATATATATATTATATATATATATATATATATATATATATATATATATATATATATATATATATATATATATATATATATTTTTTTTTTTTAGTTATGTACCATACCCCACCACGGCTCACAATGAAGCGGCCACACCCGGGCTGAAAAATCAGCACCATGGGAGGCCCCTGTCATATATATTTCAAATGTCAAAGAAAGATTTGATTGGTGAAATGAATATTCAGTCAGTCAAAATAAATAAAAACTAAATAAAATTTTATCCTTGCATTGTTAATAGTCTTAAGGTTACATAACAAAATCAAATGCTATATTAAGAATATTGCACTTCTTGAAGATACAGAGAAAATAGTATAATATATAATATATATTATATATATATATATATTAATATATATATATATCATATATATATATAATATATTAATATTATATATATATATATATATATATATATATATATATAATATATATATATATATATATATATATATATAATTAAATTATATTTAGTTTATGTACAGGGCCCACCAAAGTCCACAAGGAAGCAGCCACAATAGGTTGGATTTCCAACTTCCATGTGCTCAATATTTTAATACATGCCTAAGAGGAACATTTAAATATCTTACTGAAATTGTCATTTTATAAGTATATAAGAATTGTGAAATTCCATTTATATGTCAAAAAAAAAAAAAATGTCTAAATAAATTTAAAAAAAAACATATATGTTGTATAGAATATTCAATTCCTGGAGGTAATGAGATTTAGTTACTGTTGAAATGGTACAATCCAGACAAGAGGTGAAATATTGCCTTTCAGAAAGCGTTAAAGACCATAGTGTAGGAAAGTGGCTACAGTGAATAGATTCCACGTGAGTGGCAAGGATCTTAGCTATTAGTCACCCCATGGGGGATGACGAAGGTTGAAATCTCCTAATATGACAACTGGAGTGGGGAGCTGCTTAAAAAGATTGGCTAGGTCAGTCTTAGTTAACTCGCTACTCGGAGCCAAATAGATAGAACAGTGGACAGATGGACTTATGCTGCAACTGTATGAAGTCTAGTTTGAAGAGGAACTGGAGAATAGGGGACAGACAGGTGGATGGGCTTTGACATGAATGCGAAGTAAGTTGAGATCAGCCAATGTTATTATGTGGACTTAAGAGTGGGAGCAATGTTAGTATATGATAAGCAAACAAATTTAGAAATGGATGGAGAATTTGGGGGCGTTTCCATGGAGAGTGTAGGAAGGTGTTACCAGAAAAGGGTAAACTTTTTGTGAGGGCGTTGGAGTCGAGATGTTGGGATCCAATATAAGATCCACGGTTAACAGGGAATGCAGGGGGCACTCGGAACTTCCCGGAGGTGCTGTGAAGTAAGTGAAGTCTAATGCTGAAAACTTTGTCATTGAGCCATCAGGTGGGTGATTTTGGAAGATTGGACAATCCGAGTTAGGATGCGAGACCTCTAGGTCCCCTTTCATGATGCCGACTACAGCAGAACCTTGAAATGTCTGCATTGAACAGTTTTCCATTCACATCTCTCAAAAGCACAGGAAGCGTTAGAAGGAAAATGGGTCATAACATCAAGGTGATTTGGAAATTAAAATCCATTTCATCCAGAATGGCATAGAATCCTTTAAAAGGCAATGTTGTGATAGGAAACTCTGGAGAATTGTTGTAAGAGGATTTGGAAGAGCTGGAAAATCCAGCAAGCTATTAGATGGTTGGTTGGTGGATTGTTTGACAGCTGTGGTTGTTTAGGTACAACCTATTGATGTCAATGCTTTTGTCTCAGGAATAGAACTATAGCAAGGTCTCTTCTGAGTTGCATCTTCTTTACACCTGGGGTCGGTGTATTTAGGAATTCACATGTTTTATACATAAGCAAGTACTTCTTGATTTGGTGCTTAATCTTTTGTTTTTTCTTAAGTACAACTTTTCAGGAGTAGTAGTAATGGTGGGAGATGGATTAGGAGACATAGATCCAGGTCTTTTACATGTTTGATGTGCCTCATGGGAGGATAGGGGGCTGAGTTTCTCTGCAGGAAATGTTGTCCAAGCTTTGTGGTGGATGAACAAACTTAGTTTCTTTTCTTGTTGGTTGAAAACTAGTAATCAGGGTAAGGTTGGTAGTGGCATCTTGGGAGGGAAATTGGAATGAAAGCTGCTTTTGAACTATTTGAATAGTCAGTAATATAGGCAATGCAGGCGAGCTGTTGCATTATCTGCATGAGTCTCACTGGTATTGTGATGGGGGGGGAAGAGTTGGTGGCTGTGGGCTAACTTGCAGAGACGGGGAAGCTGCTGCAATTGTAGCGTAGGATTGCCTTTGTCTTGTGCAATATTTATCTTTGAGTTCGTGTATGGCAGCTCTCATGCTCAATTTTTGTATGGAGCAAAGCTCCAAATCTCTTGTTTGGACAAGTATGATGGGCATTTTTGGTTAGAGACACTGTGGGGTCCCCCACAGTTTTTACATTGTGGAGTGTTTATGCATGGAATGTGAAATTCTTTCTCGCAAACCGTGCAAATGTTAAGCTGTCACCCTACAGTATTTTCGGGGATTACCTAACCATGGCATTTAAAGCAGCATTTGGGTTGGGGTATAAATGGACGAACATTGCAGCTGGTAAACCCTATTTATACCTTTGAAAGTGGAAAAGGTGTATTAATGGTTAGTAGCAAGCAAGGGTTTGAGGTTTCAAGCGAGTCTTGATGTGTAAGAAACCTGTATATACATTTGCAACATGAAATGTATTCTGTTGAAGATTTCTTAAGAGAATGACAGAAATGTCCTCATTTTTCTGTTTGAGAGAATAGTGACTTTGGATGGGTTTCTTATTTCATCTGGAGTGGAAATAAGAGGGGTATCTATGAGACGTTAAGGATGACAAGATGGAACTTTGATTATGAGTAATAGCTTGAATGAGAAGGGATACGTTTCCTATTAATGTGACAGGGGGGGGGTCTGCAACTCCTAAAGCTTTTCTTCCCCCCCCCCCCAAGTACAACGCTAAGAATGATGTCTATGGTCGTATGAGCTAATGGAGGTGCTGGATCATAAGAAATACATTGATAATGATGTCTGTGGGGGGCAGCGCATGGAGTAAACAAATAAAAACGACTAGGAAGAGGCACCTTTTTGAGTCTGTCCCAGCTGTTTGGGGACCTGGGAAGCCAATGGCGTGCCAGGTGAAGAATCACTGAGAGTATACTAGGACCTTCCAGGTGAAATGGAGGCAATCATGATGTTAATGTTTGAAGAGTAATCCAGAAGAGTAGGTTGTTTAACCAATGCAGGTTCAGAAACGTTTTAATCTATAACAATCTGAGGCATCTGAAGGTTTTCCATGGCATATTCAGTTAAATTTTTCCCCTCTCATAGGGGTCAAGCCCATATGGTTTTTCGTAGGACCATGCTAAGCTGATGGAAGTCTCTTGCTATAGGTGTTCCAGAGGGGATGGAATAAGAACCAAACCTGGTGCTGGTAGTGTGAACCAAAACTCAAACAAGTTATGCGGCTCACAGCCCTTCAGCACAGATGATGGCAGGTGCACCTACCACAAGGAAGGGTGACATTAGCGTTCATCTACCTCTCTGGGTTAATAATAAAAAAGAAAAAAGGGGAGGAATGGGTACATCGAAACTGTAATGAAGAAAGAGGATTGAAAGATATAAACAATTCGAAAAAAAGAGAGAGAGAGAGAGAGAGAGAGAAAGAGATAGAGAGAGAGAGAGAGAGGAAAGATAGAGAGAAGAGACGAAAGATGAGAAGAAAGAAAGTGAGATAGAGAAGAAAGAGAGAAAGAGAGAAGAGAGAAAGAGAGAGAGAGAGAGAGAGAGAGAGAGAGAGAGAAGAGAGAGAGAGAGAGAGAGAGAGAGAGAGAGAGAAAAGAGAGAGAGAGAGAGAGAGAGAGAAAGAGAGAGAGAGAGAGAGAGAGAGAGAGAGAGAGAGAGAGAGAAAGAGAGAAAGAGAGAAAGAGAGAAAGAGAGAAAGAGAGAAAGAGAGAAAGAGAGAGAGAGAGAGAGAGAGAGAGAGAGGAGAGAGAGAGAGAGAGAGAGAGACGAGAGAGAGAGAGAGAGTAGATGATGAGAAGAAGAAGGAAGAGAGGAGAGAAAGAAAGAGAGAGAGGAAAAGAAGAGAGAGAGAGAGAGAGAGAGAGAGAGAGAGAGAGAGAGAGAGAGAGAGAGAGAGAGAGAGAGAGAGAGAGAGAGTAGAGGAGAGAGAGAGAGAGACGAGATGAAGAGGAGAGAGAGAAGAAAAAA
>JABUQX010019736.1:0-22500 GCA_015478945.1 Trachelipus rathkii
AAACATTTATTTGGGTGCTATATATGCGATGGTTGATTCGTCAGAGAAGACTACCTACATGAAAAAAGAAAATATACAGTTCATACAGTCAAGAGAACTAACTACCTACATGAATATAAATAATATACAGTACAGTTAAAAAAATACTGTCACAGATACTGTAACAGAAAATATTCCTATATCCACTAATAAATTATTTTTATGCACCACAACTTCTAATAATAATTAATGATCTTTTGTCCAATACAAGTTAACTATAGATGTGTCATTCTTACCTTTTCCCATTGCTCGGAAGTCCACTCAACATGGTTCTTAGCCCAGGCATAACGTGTCTTCATCATCATCTCTGTAAGTCGAGGCTTCTTTCTCGGGCGATACGCTTTCAATCCAACTTCCAAAAGCCTCTTGTTCACTGTTCTTCGGGCAAGAATAACACCCTCCGCAGCCAGTTGAAAAGAAATCTGTTTGCAAGTTAATCTTCTGTTAAGAAGAGCCTCTTTTATTATCTTTCTATCCATTCTAGGAGTTGTTTTACGTTTCCGACCACATTTTCCAACCCTACTCGAGTTCAAATTTTGACTGTTTTCCATTTTCTTTTTAATATTGCTAACTGATTGAGTTGATACATTCAATTTTTTGGCTATTTCTTTCTGTTTTAGCGTACCTACACTTAATAGAACATTTATTTGTCCAACTTTGCGTGGACTCAAGTCCTTAAATTTACCCATTTTCTAAAGTTTCTAAATAGCATAGATTTGTTAAAAAATATAAAGACAAAGTCTATTTTTATAAATCACATCTGGGAACAATACATATTACTGCAAAAATAAAAATTAAAAGTCTATAAGAGGCAGAAAATTCAACTTCACAAAGCCAAACTAATACACAGAATGATTTCGTCAAAATCTCGTGCGCGGACTAATACACGTGGGTCCAAGTTATTTCTACAGTGTTGCCAGATTTACTCGAATATTAGACTAAAAGTCTCTAAAAATTAATGTTTAATAGTTGTTCGGTGCTATTGTATAAAAATAAAATGATTGCAATAATTTAAATACATTTTGTTGACCATTTTGTTGAAAATTTGAAATTTTTTGAAAAATCCATAATATATATATAAAAAATTTGTGTGTAATTTATATATATATATATATATATATATATATATATATATATATATATATATATATATATATATATATATATATATATATATATATATATATTTAAAATAATATATATATATAGGGTTGGGATTAAAAAAACATTGGCATCGACAAAAAAAAAAAGTTTTTTTAAAAAACCGACCAAACCAAAATTTTTTTTTTTTTTTTTTTTTTTTTTTTTTTTTTTTTTTTTTCTACATATATCAAGTCTTTTTAGGTATTTAGCACAAAATACAGTAATATAATATGTTGAAAGAGGTATACAATATGTAAGTGAGTTTAGTGCTTAATGCTCCTATTAGTGCTCTAGGGCATATAATTATTACATTTCAAATGATCTGATTATTATTATTATTATTATTATTATTATTATTATATATATATATATATATATATATATATATATATATATATATATATATATATATATATATATATATATATATATATATATATATATATATATATATATAGATGAATATGACAAAAGTCTAAAAGAAAGCCCAGCCTTTCCCTCTGTTCCATTAATTAGTAAGAACTCGTCGCAGTCAGAAATCCACCCTATAGCTTCACGAGACGCGACGGACCCCTCACTATGGTAAATCATCAGTGTAAGGGTTCATCCTTGACCCAGGTGGGCCACAACCATACCCCCTGATACAAAACCCCGCTATTCTCTCTTATTATGCACCTTATTCTCGCCTCTTCCCTCATTTCTCCTTCAGACATTCGTTACTGACTTAATCCACTTTTTTCTTTCAATCTCCTGTCTGCCGTCGGTTTTCAACACACTTGCCACTATACATCTGCTTAAAAACCGACTATCATTCATCCTTTCCACATGACCAAACCATCTCAACATACTTTCATTTATTCTCTCATTTACCCCTTTCTTCACACCACACAACTCTCTAATATGTTCATTCCTCATTTTATCAATTTTTCTCACCTAGCATGCCCCTAAGATTGTCCATCTGAACACATTGAACTTTAGATCTATACTTCTTATTCCAGACCATAGTCTCACTACTATACAATAACACAGGTAACAACATACCCTCATGTAAGACCCTAGCGCACTCAAGACTTAGTCCCTTTACATTCACCAACGATTTAATTGCACCAGCCACCTTCCTGCCATTCACAACTTTCCTACTAAACTCTGCATCATCCGTTCCCTTCTCATCCAACATATACCCTAAATATTTAAACTCAGACACTTGTTCCAGCTGCTCACCATCTAACATAACTTCACACTGAGGACTGTCCTCACTTACAACCATAACCTTACTCTTATCTACGTTTACTTTCAAATCTCTCCTTTTACACACACCCTGCCAAATCTCTCTACCAATCATCTCAAACTCTTCAGATTCGCCACACAAAACCAAATTATCCGCATATAATAGGTAGGGCACACTCCACTCATCTCCATCATTCTAACACCATCTTCACCCCCACTTCCAATTCTTTCATAACCCCATCCATATACAAATTGAATAACCAGGAGACATAACAAACCTTGCCTCTACCCGCTTATTAATACTCAAACCAATCACTTTTCAACCATTTATTCTTACACACACCTCACTATCATCATACATACTTTTGATTCCATTCAGAAGCCTATCACCAACACTATATATCACTAACACCTGCCATAGACCTTCCCTATTAACCCTATCATACCCCCTGTTGCAAATCCATAAACCTAAATACAAATTTATTCTTCCTCTCTCTAATTTTCTCTATCATTTGTTTCAATGTAAAGATTTATCCACACATCCTCTACCCTTAAATGCACCTTTGTTCTTCACCAATCAGTCCTTCAGTCACTCTAAGCACTCTTTCAAATCCAAACAATTATATATATCTTCCCTAAAACACTCAATAAACTAAATACCCTATAATTTCTACAGTTCCCTTTATCTCCCTTACCCTTATATAAAGGTACTATTACTGCTCTCCTCCAATCCTCGAAACTATACCCTCCATAACGCTTTATTACACAACTTCAAGATCCAATCAATCACCATCTTGCCTCCGTTCTTGATCATTTCACCAGTAATTTCATCTATACCTGCAGATTTACCATTCCTCAACTTTCTCACTCTACCCATTACCTCCTTCTTGCTAATAACCTCATCCCCAAAATACCTATTCTTCTTGTACCATCAAACCCACACAGTCATTATCACCTCATCATTACTGCCAATATTATCCAGATTTTCAAAGTGTTCTTTCCACACTCCACTCACATCCATTTCATCAATTACAAAAACACCATCCCTATTCACATTCTAAGCAGGTTCCCCTTATTCTAATTCCTAACCTTTCGCGCTTCAGAAGAGCTTCTTATTCCCTTGTATGTCCCCATTCCTCCTCCTTCCAAACTGTTCATTTACCTCTTCTTTTCTCTTACGTATGCATCTTTTAGCATACCATCCTTTTTTTGATCATATATATATATATATATATATATATATATATATATATATATATATATATATATATATATATATATATATATATATATATATATATGTTGTGACCGTTTAGCTTCTAGTCTCTGATTACTTAGATGTAAGCAAAGTGTTTGAGTTCGCCCAAAAAATTCCAATGAAAGATTATTTATTTTTCAATAAATAACAGTACATTGGCAAATTGAGGGTGAATCCAATCTTTTCTTTAACATAGCTATGTACCAAATTTAGCTTTGGTTTATGGATGATCTTAAACTTTACTTTCTATCTTTCCAGTTCAGTTTATATTTATAAACTCATATTCATAAACTATATGGTGTATGGTAATACCCATAAAAATTATTATTATAATTTCATATTTAAATTTAATGGGATATATCATTGAAGGTTAGTGAATACTGTTTCCTAAATTTATGATAGTTATAACTTGAATTACCTAGCTGAATATAATGAACATAATATAGATTCATATCCCAATACTTACACTATAATTACAGCCTACTTGCGGAAACCATTCTTCTTTTGAAGTCATCAAGCCCAATAAGACCCCTCTTTGACATATTTATGTTAGGGTAAGAATCTTTCTATCTTTTAAACATTCCCTTTGATAATTTGATTTGATAAAATAAACTATTAAAATAATTTAAATAAATAACATAATAACTTCCCAGTCATAAATCTAATTCCTGTAAATCTTTGCAGGGTTTTATTTTGCGGTTTCATATTTATTTCACAAGAGGCCATCTCAAGACCCATCTTATTTTAGTTCCCAGATTGGCCAACACCCATTTTGTTCTCCAGTCTTATTTTATTGCTTGGACAAGATCCATTTTATTCTTTGATTCATCTTATTTCTAGCGACATCGCAAGAATCATCTTATTTCTTGGTTGTCAAATATAGTCCCAAGAACCTTATTTCAAGACTCATCTTAATTCTAGGCTTAAATTGCCATCTCAAGGAAACTTAAATTAGTGGACATTATCAAGTGTCATTTTCCCAACCTTAATAGTGAGGCAATAATAATTGCCATTGTGCTTTAATGGTTTCCATCCACTCTCATGAACTCCCTTAAGTGTCACAACATATGATCACCCCATTGTTGTTATGAAAGTGACCTCACCTCAAGAAGAATTAAATAAAATATAAGTTAAGCAAGCTTAACCCTTTTGAAAAATAACTATTGTTTAATAGTGCCTATAATCTAATTATTATAATCATAATAATCAAGCTATTTTAATAGTTACCATAAGATTAATATAAGTATTATAATCATAATTCTAAAGATAAAGAATTCCATTTTCCATGTCATATTGTAATTAGTGATTGTTTCTTAACTAATTATAACAATCACTCTTCAGAATATAATAATAAATCCTATCAGAGTGGTTATTCATCTGTGATGACCATCTCTCTCTAACCCTTTCAAATTCTGAGATTTTACATAAAGTCTCCTCATGAAATACCGAGATAATTCCAGTATTTCCTACACACAACTTTTGTTATAAGTTTATAAAATATCTATGGTTTCGGGTATTTTTACGTAGTATATAGTTTATTAGTCTGTACCATAGAACTTAATAAAGTCCTCATTTTCACTGGGTAATAAACCTATTTATTTTACTTTTCTTTTCTTCTCCTTTGTCCTAAAGTACCTACTCTAAACATCC
The DNA here is from genome assembly GCA_015478945.1 of Trachelipus rathkii. Taxonomy (NCBI): domain Eukaryota; kingdom Metazoa; phylum Arthropoda; class Malacostraca; order Isopoda; family Trachelipodidae; genus Trachelipus; species Trachelipus rathkii. Next base: position 5,318 of record JABUQX010019736.1, read on the forward strand.
TAATATCACATCCACTATTAGCGACCAGCATAACCAAGGTCCCTCCAAATGTATCCAGCCGTTGGACATATTGTTTCAGCCTAACGGGACACAGGCACGTCTTCTCGACTTACCAGTTCGCAGTGGTGTGTCTTCATAATTATCACAACAGGTACTTACCTTGTTATTAAATCATAATTTCATACTCTTTCTTATCCTCTTTTCTCATTCTTCGCTGGGAGTAAGTAAGCCAATTTATTCATTGAACACATTACTTACTCTCCACCACATAAATACGAGAAAATTAAGTGGCGCCCGAACAGGGACCTTGTGTTCTTGTCGGTTCGCTAAGCCACTGGATTGTGATATTGATCACTTCGCCATTCGTCGCATCACAACACAGAACATTGTATTTTCATATAATTTGCTTCATATTTCCGAAGAAATTTCAGAACAAATCCTTATTCAGGATCATACAATCATAAAACATCTTACTATTCTTAAACTATTAGTTTAGTCCTTACTAGAGTAGAATAGTAAAATAGTTATAGATATATTTATTTAACTATTAAAACTATAAACATTGTAAAAAAAAAAAAAAAAAATGGATATATCACCAGATAATCCCATTAATCAATTTAATTCTCAAGATCATAAACCAATGAATCCACCTTTAAAACTGGACAATTTGCTCATAGATTTTGACGAGCAACCTCCTATTAGTCCTGTTTTACCTCCCATATCATATTTAAACACCCCCCAATTAACATTATATGATTCTCCTGAATCCCCAAACTTGTACTCTGGGCCCATAATCAAACAAAAAATTGACATGCTAGAAAAAGCTGTTGAGCACTTGACACAGTTACTCAATACATCACAAACATCTACCCAGATATCTAACGTAACTGACCCGGGGAAATACAAGTTGGGAACAAAGAAAACCTTTATTTCATATTTAGAAGATTTTGAAACTTACTGCCGGTTCCAATTCCCTAATTTGCATCACCAATGGTTACACTGTCTTGGCAGTCAATTACAGGGTAAATTTCTCCAATTCTACCGTCAAGTCACTAAAAACGATACAGATTACTTTTCTGTACGAGAGACTCTCATCCAATGGTATGAGGACGAGGAGAGACACATGAACTCTTACTATTTAAAAACTTATAACACTGCCCGTAGACATAAAAATGAGAGTATTCGTGAGTTTGCCACCAGGTTAGAACGCTTGGCTAGTCGTGCTTACCATGGCTTAGACATGAGCGGGCACGAATCTCTCCACACTGCTTTCTTGAATAATCTGCCCTTAACTGTAGAGCAAGGTGTCAGAGAATATATACACACGAAGGAACAGAATAATAATTTCCGTACTCCTTGGGAAGACATAGTGGGATATGCTGATATGCTATATTCAGATTACACAAAATCTCTTACTTCCCCTATTCTTTCCATACATAACTCTTCTACCCCCCAGAACATAAAAGAACATTCATATAAGACTCACACACAGACTTATTATCCTTCTAAGCCTCAAGTTCATAATTCTTCCTCTCTTAAAAATCAACGAACCTTTAATCATAAAAACCATAAAAGATCACACAACTTAAATCCAGTTGAGTGCAAAGCATTGCTGTGTGAATTTTGCAAAAAGGTCGGTCACCAAATACACAATTGCTACAAATATTTGGGGATTTGTAGCTATTGTCGAAAACCAGGTCATGTAAAATCTGAGTGCCGATCTCGTAAATCTCATAAATTACCTCCAACATCTTCTCCCCCGAATGTGCGTAAGGCTATCTGTCCTTTTTGTAGTGGTCCCCATCCTGGGATGAAATGTCCTCAACGTGTTAAACCACATTTAATGTCTGACCCTCAAAATCATACTACACAAAGATTTTCTAATTCCCCTACACTTAGTTCTTCCAATGAACACTCTCCTATTAATGCTAATGAAGTAAAAACTGAATATTACAGAAAATCTCCTCCAGGAATTGAACAAAGTCCAAGTCAACGGAACGAGTGTCCGTTGTCTCCTCGTCAGTCTCACGATTCTAATTCTAAGTTACTTAACCCTTGTTTACCTAATACTAATGTACCTAACCCTTGTTTACCTAATTCTAATATATCTAACCCTTGCGTAACTAATAAGTATTTACCAAACTCTTGTGTACCTAATCCTAAATTACCTAACCTTGATTTACACACACCCTATTGTCTTCCTTTAAAACAATTAAGTTCACCAGTTGTAAGTAGTCCACCTGTGGAGAAAAAGTCCAATACAGATTTTTCAGTCTGTTTTCCATTCATGAACATGGAATCATTCACTTACAATTCACAACCCAAAGAAACGTCTTCCTTAAATTCTTACAACTAATTATACTAAAACACAGAATTGAACACCATGATAAGTAAATCAGGTGTTACACCATGTCAATTAAAGGTCATATAGCTATTATACCTTAAAACAAAAATATATATATATGCCCCACTGACTAAAATTATACGGTATATATGTAACTATATTAATATAGACATATAAAATTTTTTATGGTAATTTTGATATTCATTAATCCTAATATATTTTCTTTTCATCAGACAAGTTTATTGTAATTTTTGTGATTTGACACCGCCAAAAATTGTAATGAAATGTACTGATGGAAATCACAATAAGAAAAATTCTAATCCTTTTGTTTTTGAGTTTCAGCGGAAGAACCAAAGAGGAACTCGCATTATTCCAACTGTACACTACCTGTCCTGTCCTATTTGGAAAATCAGCTAATATTTATTAGTGGTTATTGGGCAGGATATTAAGTACCATATTAGAAACATATAGTAGTTCGTAGAAGTTAAAATAACATAGAAATGTAGTAAAGTTAACTAATTTCTCTGTTGCTATAGTATATACACTTAACACTTTGCTGTACTACCCTTTTCTCTGCCTAATAACACTGGGTTTAAGCTCCGTTATATTCATCACCGTCGAAAATAAAGGTGGGGGTTTAGGCTTAGTAGGGGAGAATGTAGGGGTGACTGTTGACACTAGTCTCTGATTCTTTAGATTTAAGCAAAGTGTTTGTTCGCCCAAAATTTTCCAATGAAAAATTATTTATTTTTCAATAAATAACAGTACATTGGCAAATTGAGGGTGAATCCAATCTTTTCTTTAACATAGCTATGTACCAAATTTAGTTTTTACTTATGGATGATCTTAAATCTTTCTTTCTATCTTTCCAGTTCAGTTTATATTTATAAACTCATATTCATAAATTATATGGTGTATGGTAATACCCATAAAATTATTATTATAATTTCATATTTAAATATAATGGGATATATCATTGAAGGTTAGTGAATACTGTTTCCTAAATTTATGATAGTTATAACTTGAATTACCTAGCTGAATATAATGAACATAATATAGATTCATATCCCAATACTTACACTATAATTACAGCCTACTTGCGGAAACCATTCTTCTTTTGAAGTCATCAAGCCCAATAAGACCCCTCTTTGACATATTTATGTTAGGGTAAGAATCTTTCTATCTTTTAACATTTCCCCTCACAAAATATGACTTGATAAAATAAACTATTAGAATAATTTAAATAATATAATAACTTCCCATTCAATTCATAAATCTAATTCCTGTAAATCTTTACAGGGTTTTATTGCTTGGTTTTATTTTAGGTCTTAATTATAGACCTCTCAAGATTCATCTTATTTCTAGCGACATCGCAAGAATCATCTTCTTTCTTGGTTGTCAAATATAGTCCCAAGAACCTTATTTCAAGACCCATCGTAATTCTAAGCTTAAATTGCCATCTCAAGGAAACTTAACTTTGTGGACATTACCAAGTGTCATTTTCCCAACCTTAATAGTGAGGCAATAATAATTGCCATTGTGCTTTAATGGTTCCCATTCACTCTTATAAACTTCCTCATTGTGCTTTAATGGTTTCCATCCACTCTCATAAACTCCCTTAAGCGTTACAACGCATGATCACCCCATGTTGTTATAAAAGTGACCTCACCTCAATAAGAATTAAATAAAATATAAGTTAAGCAAGCTTAACCCTTTTGAAAAATAACTATTGTTTAATAGTGCCTATAATCTAATTATTATAATCATAATAATAAAACTATTTTTATAGTGACTATAATATAATTATATAATCATAATTATAAATATAAAGAAATCCATTTTCCATGTCATATTGTAAATAATGATTGTAGATAGTGATTGTTTCTTAACTATTTATAACAATCACTCTTAAGAATATAATAATAAATCCTATCAGAGTGGTTATTCATCTGTGATGACCATCTCTCTCTAATACTTTCAAATTCTGAGATTTTACATAAAGTCTCCTCATGAAATACCGAGATAATTCCAGTATTTCCTACACACAACTTTTGTTATAAGTTTAAAAAATATCTATGGTTTCGGGTATTTTTACTTAGTATATAGTTTTTTAGTCTGTACTATAGAACTTAATATAGTCCTCATTTTCACTGGGTAATAAACCTATTTATTTTACTTTTCTTTTCTTCTCCTTTGTCCTAAAGTACCTACTCTAAACATCCTAATATCACATCCACTATTAGCGACCAGCATAACCAAGGTCCCTCCAAATGTTGTATCCAGCCGTTTGAGATATTGTTATAGCCTAACGGGACACAGGCACGTCTTCTCGACTTACCAGTTCGCAGTGGTGTGTCTTCATAATTATCACAACAGGTACTTACCTTGTTAATAAATCATAAGTTCATACTCTGTCTGTATCCTCTTTTCCATCTTCGCCCTGGGAGCTTAAGTAAGCAATTGCGCGAAGCACGTCGCTATTCATTGAACACATTACTTACTCTCCACCAACATAATATATTATATATATATATATATATATATATAATATATATTATATATATATAATATATTATAATATATATAGCCTATTATATAAATATAAGTATAACACATAATACACATATATATATATATATTAATTCAATTAAATAAATAATTTTTGAAAAGAGATTTCGGAAAATATTTGATTTTCTTGAAGATATTTACTTTAAATAAATAAAAAAATACATTAATATTTTAGCAATTATATTTATTTCCTTTTCCGAATTCGTTTGATATGTCAAAATTTCGAATATTTTTTGTTAAAAACTCGGAAAAATTATAATTTGGCCTCAATTTTAATTTGAAATCATAGTAAATACCAAAAAAAATTTGATTATATTTAGGTATGTTTATATTTTGGCATCAATTTATAACAAAGGTGGAAATGGAATTAAAATATATTTTTTTATTTTGTTTGATTTTAACCCTCTATTATTTAGTGTAAATTTACAGTTAACCCCGGTAGAAAACCCCGGTTTTTCCTGATTTTTGGCCGGGGTTGGCCGGGGCCCCGGTCGGTTTCTATATAGCTACCTAACAAAACTTATCATAACCCGAACTAAAGGGCCTGAAATGAGAAATGAGACCTAACCTAGATGGATCAAAAATGAAAAGTCTATGGGAGTTTTAAAAACTTTGAGAGGCTAACTTTTATTCCTAAAGAGAGCGACATCGATTTTCATTTTTACTATTCATTATTATTTTTTAAGATTATATCCTGTGATTTTCATAAAAATTGAGGGTGACACCCCTTACACTCTGAACTACTATTATCAGTAAATTTTATACCTACCTTCATACTTACTTTTTGATTATTTCAGTGTTTGATCTTAGCCTAATCCTAGGCTAAGCTAAAGACGTTTTTGTTTTTGCATTTGTGCTTATGAAACGTAAGAAAATGCATAAGTTTTAGTTCATTTTTTTCAAACTTATTGCAAAATCGTAAAAAAAATACTCACCAAACATAAGGAATTTCCATAATTCTGTAAGGTTACTATTAAGGAAATTATTTACGTTTGGTGAGCATTTTTTTTTTTTTACAATTTTGCACTAAGTTTGATAAAACCGAATGCAAACTCATGCATTTTCTTACTTTTCATAAGCACAAATGCAAAAATGAAAACCGCTTTAGTTGGGATTCACTGTATACTGTATGTTTTCTGATTTATTTAAATTATTAAATAGATTTTCTGCATTTAACTACAATCAGTAATTGTGTAGCTACATGTAATATAATAAAAAATCAATTTCTTTTTGTTAATCAGTTTGACCAACTCCTTATCTGAACTCACTAAATTTTCAGCAATTTTAATTGGACCAATTGTCCTATTCTTATTTTTAAATTTATAAAAACTTCTTCAGGTCCTTATTAATATTCCTTGCTAAATTTAAATGTCTGCCTCTCTCTTTGCCCTTTCCTTCTGCTGGTTATTAACACTAATTTTATCACTAATAATTTTACATTAATCTTCCCTATTACAACCCTTGAATATTTTAAAACTCTACGCTTTTCAATAATTTTATCTCTTATCTCTCTATTCACCAAATAGGTTTTCTCTTTGTCACCCTAATGGGTTTATCTTTAAAACATACTGACTGAATATTCATCAAAATTTGCTTAAAATATTCCCACATGATAAAACAGTTTTGGTCTTTAAACTCTTTATCCCAGTCAGTTATGCTAAGCATGTCTCAAAATTTGGTAAAATCAACATTTCGGAAATCTAACAGATCCTTTCCTTATTAAATTGCAATTTGGGCCCAGATATCACAATTTTATATTTAATATAGATTATATTATGGTCTCACTAAGGTCCTAAGATTCTCTCTCAAAACTCTAACCTCACCTCACCATACTTTCATCGTTAGTTAATATTAAGTCTAATAGTGCACTGCCTGTCTTGTGGGTTCATGGACCCTCTTGCTAAAAAGTTATCTATGTATACAATTTATGAAATACTGACTACTAATGGTCGCGGATTAAACAAGGAATCCTCAATTTATGCCAGGAAAATTAAAATCACCCATTATGACTAATATCCTTTTTCTTTACTGTGGATGCTGTCGTCAATGGGTCTGTGGTAGCATTTGCTTGACGGAGTGGTCTTTGACGTTCTTTTGGGGGCTTAGTAGTGTTGCTATGTGGGTATAAATGCCCCTATTCTATATGATTTAATGTGAACATAAGGATTTCTACCCATACCGATTCATTATCATGATTAGTTTTAAAGTCAAGTCATTAATACAGATTGAATATTGCTTTTCATATAAAGCGCCACACCCCCACCCTTCTTTCCTCTTAGCTGGTATAATAAATTGAATATCCGTCTATTTCATATCCTGAACGGAGTCTCCATATAATTCTTCATTAACCCATGCCTCAATTATGTGCAAATAATGTCAAGATTCTTCATTTATGGTATAACTGATCAGCTCATCTTTTTTTATTTCTAAGGCTATGAGCATTTGTGTAAAAGCCTTTAATACTCGAAATGCTGTCTATTTTTATTGCTATCATCCTTATTTGAGCCTGTAACACTCGTTTTATTTATATCACCACTATTACCATTACCATTGCTATTATTCTTACATCCAGCTTAAGCCCATCACCCCTAACTTTACACTAGTTTTTTTGCTAAACAAGTTCTCCAAACTGGTGCTGAAAAGCCTAACACCTTTACGACTTCAAGTGAACTCCATCTGCCTGAAAAAAAGATCTTTATCCAGAATTTCTCTCCACAAATCCCAAAGACCTAATATTTTCTGAAAAACATAAATTCTAATCCTTTCATTACCTAAAGCCCTACTGCCCCATTCCTGACCTGCTCCTAACCTAGGTAAAATTCCAGAAATCAATGCCCCTTCTTCCACTAGCTTTCATCTCTGAATCAACCTCCTATAATCTGCCATTAATTCTTCTGACCTTCTATGTCCTATAATCATTTGTACCCACGATGCACAATCTCACATCTGAATCAACATTTGTAGAACCAATCTCTCTATCTATCCTATCCCATCCATGTCACTAACTCTGGCACCTGGATAACATACTCTCAATCGTTTCTTTTATTCTTACTTTGAAAATCCTATTAGGTAACGTATCTATAGAGGTCCTCCAAATTAGCAATTTATCAGTCTTCTCTTTAGAAAACTCAACATAGCATTGGCACTCTCTGATCCCTCCCCTATCTGGAAGACAGTCGAACCTGTTACTGATGGTCACAGGCTGACTAACTTTCGAGATCCTCATCTTTAAACTATTATGTTCTAAATTCCTACAACTCTTATATGTTATCTGCAGACCTTTTCAACTTCCTTTACTCCTTTTCCCCCTCAGCTTTCCTGCCTAGGTGAATCACTATTCCTTTCTACCCCTATATCCCGCTCCCTTCTCGCCTCGACATACCCCTACCTAACTTTTTTCTTGACAACTCCCTCGCTTTCTCACTCCACAAATACAAACTTCTTTCACTTCATTCATATCTTCACTCAGTCTTGCAATCTTCTCCTTAGCAACAAACATTCTCTGCTTCACAACAGAAGCAGGGCACAGTTTATTCACATATTCACGCTCTCCCCAGTCCCACATGTTATCACACGAGTCATACATACTTTACGTATTATCACTTTACTACCTTGTACCAACAATTTACCAACTACAGTTAAATATCTGTTAAAGCCTAAAAAGAAATAAACTAATATCTTTAAAACAAGTTTTTTTTTTTTTTTTTTTTTTTTTTTTTTTTTTAAGGTAGGCCTAACAGTAGTCCAATTTGTACCAATTATTTCACCAACTACAGTTTACTAAATATCACTAAGGCCTAGAAAGAAATTAATATCTTAAAACAAGCTTGAATATAGTACAGCCTAGGCCCTATTCTAAGTCTATATAAAAAATTATAAAATAGGCTTAACTTAGACTATAGCTCTGGTAAACTTAATTTAGTTTAAATTACCACAAAATTAATATAACAATTGTTAAAGACTATAGTTAAATGCAGAAAAACTATTTAATAATATATATACTTGACCTTGTAGTTGTAGTTGTTAGGTAAATTATTTCTGACAATAATAAATTAATAAATTTTATATTTTTTCCTTTTAAGGAGATTAATATTAATGTATTAAAGTACTAAAGTAATCTAGAAGTAATCCACAGCTTTACATTACACCTTTACAATTAAGTAAACAAGTAATAATTCAAACAAATATAAATATAAGAATTAATAAGTTTAAAATTAAAGGCCATCTAGAACTGAAGAAAAAATGGAAATAAAATTAATTTTGACAAAATAAATAATAAAATTAAAATATGAAATATAAAAAATGAAAGCAAATTAACAGATGGCAACATAAAATTACTTCACAATAAATTATTTGATGCTAAATATTTAATTTTTTCAGGTATGAAATTTCTTGTTATAAGGTCAAAATTAAAGAATCCTTCCGAAATATTAAAATTAGATTTAGTTGAAATAAAAAAAGATAAAAATAAAAGGATAAAAATCTAAATCAATTATTAGAATTATTAGAATTTTATTTCCATTTAAGTTCTGAGGAGGAGACGTTGTACTAGTCTCGAAACGTAAACTACTGTTTAATCTTTAATATTTTGATTTCCCTATTTAGTTCTTAAGTGGTTTTAAATTGTTTTTCTTTATATTATATAATATATTATATATTATATATATATATATATATATATATATATATATATATATATATATATATATATATATATATACTTATAATATATATATATACTATATATATATGCTGTTTTATATATCATATATATATATATATATATATATATATATATCCCCACCTTTCCATTTAGAGGTTTGATCCTTCATCCATGCCTAAACCTTAGAACTATGGTATCAAGGGATTTCGAGTACTCCCCAGCACGGCAGCACAAGTCTCAAAACTGCTAGGCTCTTTATTATCACTTCCATGACCATATCTCCTTGCTCCAAAAACTATCGGTATAATTTTGACGCTCTCTACCCTCCACGTTTCACTTATATCGGACTTCAATCTTATATATTACATTTCCTTTTCCTTTCATTTTTTACTCTGCTATAAAAATACTTATTCAGATCTCTATAATTATGCTTTCTTTTCATTTACCACTATATCTGGTCGATTGTGCGGGGTGGGTATTGGTGTTGCTATTGTATCATATAGGATCATTTTCCATAATTGTTGAAGATTTGTGACACCAATATTTATCCGTTTCCATTTCAAAGTTATATGCCTGACAGAATTTCAAGTGAACATGTTTCATATTGTATTAATGTATCTGTGTCTATTCGTAGCAGTGCTTCACATCCTGTTAAAATATAGTTTACTCTCTCCACTCTCTCTTTACGCATTCTACATTTTCTGTGATTTTTTCCCTTTCTGTATTTTTCCTAAACCAATTTGTTCTTGGTATCTGATTCTGTGCGGCTATTATTGCCCTTTAGTCTTCCAATCTTAAATATCTCCCAATTAGTGGTTGTAGTGTATGTTCTTTGCCTATATAGTTCTGTTTCAACACTTCCATTCTAAAATGTCTTTCACACGCGTGTTCATTCCATTGATAATGTCAATATTTATCCTTGTCTGTTTATATTTGCTTTTCAGATCCTTTTATTTTCTTTCCGATATCTGGCACGTCTCTAAACTCCTCCGCATCTATTTCTACTCCTTTCAGATAATCCTTCTCTTTTTTTTGCATTCGATGTTATCGAGGGTTTGTTTGTTTCATGTTCAAATACCCATCGCAAGAATTTAACTTTCCTTACTCTCTTATGTATTTACTTATTTCTATTATTTCTTTCTGTTTTGTATATTCGATCTATTTGTGGGACTACCATTCCTCATTCACTTCTAGATACATAACTTTTGCTATACATTAATTCTTATAAACGATTTTGTTCGCATGTAGCATTTTTTTTATTTTTGCATCGATGCTCTTGATTTTGTGTTGGAACCAATCTACTATACCGAAACTATACGTGAGTACTAGGACTTACGGCTACTATTATATTTTGGGGGTTTTAGTTCCTATTCTAACATGCTTTTCATTCTTTTGATATACTCTTTATTTCTTTCCTTCATTCTTTTAATTCTATTTCATCTGATTCTTCTATACCTAAGTAGTTAGAGGTATTACCTTGTTTGAGTTCAAGTATTTCCATTTCATTTATCCTTATCAGGGCTGCGGAGTCGTAAAATAAATTTTTCGACTCCGACTCCGACTCCTTAAATTCAAATTTGGATTTTCGACTCCGACTCCACTTAAACAAAAATTTTCGACTCCGCTCCGACTCCGACTCCACTTAAACAAAAATTTTCGACTCCGACGCCGACTCCACTTAAGCAAAAATTTTCGACTCCGACTCCGACTCCAGCAGTCAAATTCAAAATTTCGACTCTGACTCAGCTTAATTAATGCTTACAAAGTTACAATAAAATATTTTTTGGTTTCAACTATTTTTTTTCGCTTGCTTTTGAGAATAAAAAAATATACCACTTTTCCGATGAATTCTAATCTCCAAATGCTATACGGTAAAATACCGTAAAGACGAGGTGTAGCAGATATCCGCATCCGCATAATTTTTCTCTAGCCGCATCCGCATTTTCTTTCGAATCCGCAGGAATTTTTTTGCGGATAGCGGATAGTATTCATTTATGAATTATGAGACTAAATGTTCCACAACTTTCTGTAACGTCAAGATGTTCAGACTCGTTAGAATTAGTGTAGTTGTTACATGCTGTGACAGGATGGGAGAAATAAATGAAGGCTGTCTCCCCTTATGCTTCGAAAAAAACACAAGTGAAAGGCTTGACAGGTGATGATAATATGATTTTAAGTTAATTGTATTACGCTTCTTAAACGTTTGAAAGAGGTAACTAAAGACTATTAATCTCAGAAAATTCTGCCTTGCCAGCCGAGATTTCAATCTAGATGGCAACGATGAAAGATGTTGCTATGCTCGCGTATTTAAAAGTAAGGAGCTTTCAAAGGTGACAGAAACACTAATGCCGGAGATAGATAATAGATTTCAAAATCAGCAAAACGATTACGCATCTTCTGCAATAGTAACTTTTCTGAATCCTAGATACAAACCCAAATTTCTTGAACCACGTGTTTCACAAAGGGTTAGAATTTATTATTTTGTATGCCTATGTGATGAAATGCGGCTAAAGCCAGAATTTCACCAGCCAAGAAAAAGGAAAAGATTGCAGAAACAGCCACATTTACTATCTGTTAGTGAAGACCTTGCAAAATCCATGAACGTCTTTTGGCTTCTAGAAGCGATGCAAGAGTCTGTTTCAGAGGTGTCCAAAGGACACTCTGATCATTGGATCGAAGTTATCAAGAGCGAAAAACTCTTGAAATCGGATAAAGGATCCTTGATTTGATGGCGTTGATAATTGCAGAAATTTTTCACATCTTGAAAAGTAACTCGGCCCAGGGAATTACTTAGCATGTCCCTCAATAAGTTAGCTGGGAGCCATCTTTTCAGGCGATGCAGATCTCATTTACGAAAGAAAAGAGAAGCAAACTCTCCCTTTAAAGGGCTCAGAAACTTTAGTTTTTTTTAACATAATTTGAGAAGTTATTAATTTCAAGTATTAATCAACTCATTATATAACCTATTTTCAAATGGTTTGAGGCTGGGGAAAGAGATTGGGGGTGCAAAAGAGTTGGGTTCATATCTCGCAATCTGGTAACACAGTTTATTTATATATATATATATATATATATAAATATATTATATATCTATATATATATATATATATAATATTATATTAATATAAATATTATATATATATATATATATTATATCTATATATATATATAATTATATATATATATATAACAACTCACAGGAAGGGCTTTCGCCCTGTCAGTTGGTGTAACATCTTCTTTTGGCCAGAAACTCTTAACCCTAGAGCATTTTAGAAAAACCATTTCTTTTCGCAATTGTTTCCGCTGCCACTCCTCTGGTTAATACTCCTCAGGTAGGGTTTTCGCACCTTTCAGTAGAAATAGCAATCTTCCTTTAATTAGGCTTCAAAAGCTCGTTCACCCAGAGGTCTCTAGAGGATCTTGCTTCTAGGCGCATAAAGATTCTACACCTTGGTCCAAGAGTGATTACAAGCAAAAGGAAAGGACCAGGTTGCTAGCTCTGTCGCCCCTATAACCATGGGGAAGAAAATCTTCAACTTTTCCTGACAGCAACGGAACTTTCCCAACCTCTTTATAAATATATATATTTATATTATATAATATATATATATATATATATATATAATATAATATATATATATATATATATATATATAATATATATATATATACTAATATTATATATAAATATATATATATATAATATATTATACTTGAAGTGCTTGTGGCTAAGACTCTAAAATCCTCATCCTCAATCCGCGGATAATGATTTTAACTATCCGCATCCGCGGATAGTGATTTTACAATCAGCATCCGCGGATAGTCAAAATCACCAATCCGCTACACTCTATAGTAAAGAAATAAAGATGCAGGCGCAGCGCAATACATGACAAACAAATATATTTTCAGTTTCGGAAACAAATGTATAAACAATTATAATTTTTTATTAAAATTTTTTGTTTATTTATAAAACAGCCATTTTTAATTATTAACTGGATGCTACGTTCAGTTCAAACATTCATAATCATAATAATAATAAGCATAATACATAATAATAATAATAATACTAATAATATATAATTAATAATAATAATAAATAATAATAATAATAAATTAATAAAATAATACATAATAAATAATAACAATAAATAATAATAATAAAATAATAAATAATAATAATAATAATAATAATAATAATAATAATTAATAATAATATAATAATAATAATAATAATAATAATAATAATAATTAATGACTAATAACAATAATAATAATAATAATAATAATGAATAATAAATAATAATAATATAATACTAATATAATAAATAATAATTAATAATAATAAAAATAATAATAATATAATAATAACTATAATATAATAATAATAATAATAATAATAATAATAATAATAATAATAATAATGATAATAATAATAATAATAATAATAATAATAATAATAATAATAATAATAATAATAATAATAATAATAATAATAATAATAATAATAATAATAATAATAGTTCTATAAATTTTCGACTCCGACTCCGACTCCCCTTACACAGGAATTTTCGACTCCGACTCCACTTGCACAGAATTTTCGACTCCGACTCTGACTCCTGGAAAATTGCACGACTCCACGACTCCGACTCCACGACTCCGACTCCGACTCCGCAGCCCTGATCCTTATATTACCAACTTCTGCAGTTCTTTCTTTTCTAGACTTACAAATGCCCATTTATCCAGTCCAAATTTCCTAAAAATGTCCCTAGAATATCGTTTTGCTACCTCTATCTGTTTTTCTGATTCCATTTTATTCTGAACATATAATTTTATATCATCCATATAAGTTTTTCGCTTGTCGAGCTAATTCTATATCCATTTTCCAAGTTGTTCATTAGTGTGCTTTTGGGGTTGAGGGCTAATTAAACAACAATGGGAAAATAAAATCCCTCTGAAATATTCCTCTCTTTATTTTTATTTCCTCTACTTTCAATTGACCTCTTTCATAAGGTAACACCAGATCTGTCTCTCATTTCCTTATTGCCCCATCTAGGAAATTCATAACTAGCTCATCAACTTTGTAAAATCTTCAATACTTGCTTAATCCATTCATGAGGAAGACTGTAGTGTGCTCTATGGTAATCGATCCAAAATATACTAAGATGTTTTTGACCTCTTCTGCTATATTTTCAATTATCATCCTGTCTATTAGTAACTAATATTTTGTTCCATAACTTCCTTTACTGCATCCTTTTTGTTTTTCATTAATTATATTTTTTGCTTCTAGGTGTGTTGTTAAACTTTTCTCCATGACTCCCGTTAGTATTTTATATACTGTAATGCTTTTGCTAGATAATTCTGCTTCCTCATTCTTTGGTATTAGTGTTGTAACTCAATTAGTGAGCCATTCTAGGATTTCTTCTTGGTTCTCTATCAACCTATTAAATCTTACTGTTAGAGGTTTAATAAGTATTTTTAATATCTTTAACCATACATTATGTACTTGGACTTTCCTGGTTCTTTCCAACTTCCACTTTATCTAATAATCTTCTTTACTTAATTTTTTTTTAATTCTTCCTTCTTTCATTATAATCGCTGTTATTTGAGGGTTGTCTACTACTTCTCCTTTCCAATCATCCTCATTATCAGGGATAACTTACTTTCATAAACCTCCTTCCAAAATTTCTCGTTTTCTTCTTTAGATGGTGGTCTCTCTACTTTGATCATATCCTTTCTTAACTCTCTATAGAGTTTTATATTTTTTTTTTTTTTTTTTTTTTTTTTTTTTTTTTTTTTTTTTTTTTTTTTTTTTTTTTTTTTTTTTTTTTTTTTTTTTTTTTTTTTTTTTTTTTATCCTTTGCAACTCGTGTTAGTTTCCTTCTTCCTACTGCATGAACAAGTGGATCCCCATTTTCTACCCACTCTCTGCGTAGTAAGTTCTGTATTTTTTCATTGTGATAGTAGCAGTAACCTCTCCATTTTGAAGTGTAGACAATAGTGATATATATTTATCTTCTCAGATTTTCAATTTCTTTCTCCAATCTAAATTTCCAAGGTGGTTTTATTTCTTTTTGTTTAATTCTGTTTGTTCTTTCAATTTCCATAGTTTTGACTCCTAATATGTAATATATTGCTCTAGCAGTAGCGTAGTATAGCCGGTTTATCTCTGTAATAGCACAATTTGGTGATATAATCCGGGGTAGGTAGTATTCTGTCAACAATTCCTGTACACCTACCTATTCAGCAAACAATAATTACTAATATTGTTTCTTCTTAATCTATTTTCAATTCCTAGATGGATATCTTCTTCCTTATAATGAGATTTTGACAAGTAATTCTTCTTCAATTTCTCTATTGTTATTTGATTCTTCTTGTGTTTCATTTTGAATTTCACTAATTCTTTCATTTTCTTTTTCGTCATTCAATTGCTCCTCATCTGGAATTTTCTCCAATTCATCATCCGTATAATTTATTTAATTCTCACTACTTTGTCTACTTTCTCCCTACTCTGGGACCTCATTTCCCAGCTCCATATACTTTTCATCATCATCATCATCATCATCTCATCATAACCCACCTTTCTTCTCCAAGACTGGGGGTAAGGAGTGTCACATGTACCGAAAAAAAGAAAAAGTAGTTAGAAGAATATGCCGCAAGTTCGAAAAGAAGGCCCAGCCTGACCACCCCCTTATTCCCCAAGTGTCATAACTCGTTCGCAAGTTCAGAAAAATCCACCTAGGCTTCACGGGACTGCGACGGGACCTCTCACTATGGGCATCTCGTCAATGTAGCGGTTCATTCCCTTGGCCCAGGTGGGCTACAACCATACACCCTCACAAAACCCGCGCCATTCACTCCTATTATTTGCCTTTCTTTTCGACTCTGTAAAATTCGCATTCTCTCCTACACCGTCAGGCATCCTTTACTGACTCAATCCACTTTTTCTTCAGTTCTCCCAGCCGGTCGGCATTCCCAGCAACCACGCTCACCACCTATAATCCGACACTCAAACCAGATCAGACAACACATCATCCATCCTTTCCCCATGAGTTTTCCCTTAAAAAGGTCAAGGGAAATTCATTATTATCTTCATTTAAAACTACTGAATTGAGTCAGTTTGAAAATGTGTTCATCCTCAATTTATCAATTCTTCTCACACCTAACACGTCCTTAAGATTGTCCATCTGAAATTACCCCCCTCAGATGGACCATATGTCACAACCACACATAACTTGACCTTCCAAACTTAAGTTTAACCATTAGAATTCTAGTACTCACATAAACAAAATCCACCATAGCTCTCTATCATAGATCACTCATCAGAATTGCAACTCCTTCTTTCCCACTCTCATTCCTTTTCCACACCAGCACATACACATTTCACACCACACCACTCATTTTTACCGTTTTCTTTCATCTTTGTTTCAGTCATAGCGAACAAATCAAATCAAATTTACTCTTTCTAAATACATCCATCCCCTTCTCACCATCATTTATTCCTCTGACATTCCATGTACCCATACGATTCATACATTTTCAACGTAAGATAGAAGGTCGCTTAGGGCGATCACGACCTTCTCCGAGGCATGCATTAGCATTCCTGGCAAA
>JABUQX010019736.1:25000-30000 GCA_015478945.1 Trachelipus rathkii
TGAATTATTCCTATATAAGTGGTAGTTTAGCAATTCTTAACCAAAAAAAAATATATAATTAAGGAAATATAGATGTGTTAATTTCGAAACTTCCTCTTTCAAGTAACTGTTTTTTCTTTTTTCCAGTTGAAAATTCTTAAGAAATGAAGTATCCAACGTATTCTACACAATGTCATTTTTCTGTAGACATAGTCATTCATACTGATAAACGCTAGCTTCCGAAATGTTCTGGACCCATATCTTGACTCGTCGAGACTTGCTTAGGGCCTGGGTGTGAGGTATTACTGTTACACATGCGAAATGAAGTGACTACTCGGAACTAGAATACTTAATTGTTTCCGATGGTTATTAATTAGAAAATCAGAATATCTGCCATGATGAAATCTTTGGCTAGTCATACGCTAGTAGCAGTCAAGTATTTTATCTGAAGTTCTTTCCTGTTCAAAAAGTTTACATATACAAACAATATAAATAAAAATATAAGTCACAATGCCCTATCATATTTATCATTACAATTATCTAAATAGATAATAAAAAAAGTTAATGAGTAAAATATAGAATAAAGCAAATAATAAGCGCAACCTTCCACTATAGGTATGTGACAATCATAACATCTAAACGTATAGACAATAATAAAGCACGTAATAATTAGAAATAAGAAACTAAAACATCTAGTATAAACTTAATTGTCTATGTGTATACCCATATAATATACTACTAGGCCATGAGGCGATCAAGTAGGTAGTAATTGACGTAACTAATAAGTCACCGAGTAAAATAATATGAGATTATATTCATATAAAATTGTATTCCAAAGTATAATAAAGTAAACAATAAATTAATAATATAAACTATAATACTACTAACCTATTTCCACCCATTCAACCCAGACTGAAAGTAGGTATAATACGCACCTGTACTGTTGCCGACACAAGCAATTTTACTTCCTTCTGGCCCCGAGAGACTCTTTATCCTAAGAGGCCACTAACTAGTAAAAACACCTCATCCTACTGCGCTCAATGGCGATTCTGTGCCCAAACCAGTCCCCATTGAGTAATATACACTCAGGTAGGAGTTTCAACCTCTTTCGATGGAATACTAAAAATAAGCACTCATTCCCATTGTCCATAACGAACATCGTCCTTCTCACTCACAGAGCAAATAACTCCAAAGAACAATCAGTGTTTACTAGGCGCAATAAAGATATCCCAATGACAATGGTCCAGTTCTATAATCAAGTAAAAAAACCAAGATCAATTAGGACCCGGTAAACATAGCCCATGTTACGTCCTAAAGAAACTTATGTAAGAAAGAACATTAAGAAAATTTCCCTTCATAATGAGTCTGGAGCTGTCTCGAAGAAAAATAATCCAAAAACCCCCCAACCCCCCCACCCCCCCCACTCCCACTCACAATCCAATTTCCCTTCTTAAACAAATAAATAGACCCAAAATCAATACTCCACATAAGGATGAGCTGCAAAAAATACTTAATCTATTGTCCTATCAACTCTGTTAAATTTGAAAATTATCGCTCTAATGTTATATCCCAAATTAATGGCAAGAAAAAAGAAAAACTAAATTAAATTGATAATTATTATAGCTCACTACCTAACAAATGAACTAACTTTTCGTTAATAAACCACGTTATCAATTTATATATATTTAAAGTGTATCCAAAAAAACTATAAGACGAAATGTGAAGTTGTTTGTTCGCATACATACTAACCACTATCATATATGAAAAAAGTATCTAGTTTAATCTTATGAAGCATATAACAACTATTAAAGGGATCAAAACAAAAACTTTGAAAAACATCTTCATAAATAATGATAAGAATATATTACATTCTCGTTTAATAAAATATATTTCTTATCTGCCTCCAGTGAAGGAATCTGGCCACTACAACAAGTCATCACCACAGTTATTCCCCATCCTGACGACTTAACCAAACGAACCATATGCGAACAGTCTACATAGAAAAAACTTCTGAAACACTTTTCATCTCTTAAACTCATACAATATTCGTTACTGCCGTCCATTTACATCATTCCTTCTACAAAGGTATTCCACTGACTGATATGTACAACAACAGTCACATCTCACGGACGACAGTCAGTATCATAAATAATAAAAAATTAATAAAAAAAATAAGAATAATATAAAATAAAAATAAAATAAAAATTAAATAAAAATATAAAATAAATTAAAAATATACTACAAAAATATAAAATAATATATAAATAATCAAATATAATCAATAACAAATAAATAATAATTATATAATAATAATTAAAATATAAGAAACAATACAACAAAAAAAAAAAAAAATAATTAAAAAAGATATAAACTAATACTATAAAAAAATATATAACGATAATATATAACTAAAACCTAATAAATATATATATAAAATACATAACTAATTCTAATTAATAAAACAACTAACATAAATGATCCTGAACCAACTATCATGGTTTCATAGGTATAATAATATTATACAAGCCATTCAAAGATGTTAACATGAAAAATTAAAAGTATAGCAAAACTAACTGTCAATTGTAATATATAGTTGTAATGTAATACAAAAATAGATTTTTAAAATGAAGCTAAACAATTCAATATGATCAACGCGTTATATAAGAAATTCACAATTTGTTATCTATAGATATTCCTACCTCTATAATTGATGAAGTAAGCTTATCACAAGGCAATTTATTATTAGTATATTTAAAGTTAAGCATAAGCGAGATAAGATTTATAGCCAATTTAACCGTACCAAGGAGTGCTCCTTGGTATATCCATGATTGATGGATAATTTAAACTATTAAACTATTACATCATTGTACAGTGCTAGTGATATGATTAAGTATATAAGTAAGTGGCGTCACTGAGTTACATAATTTCTAATGTACTACTTTAGAACCTAAAAAACTATTAAATAAAGAAATTGAGTAAATGACAAACATGGGAGGATATTGGAACTGAGTTATTAATTAATATGATTATTTCTCACATTATCAAACATTATAAAAAAAATAAAACAATAGAATATATGTTAAACAGAAGAATGGACTTTATCTACAAATTATAAAAGAGCATATTAATTAAATGAGTGAAGAAGACAAAGTATCGGCAAGAGTAAGGGTGATATAAGATAAATGCGATTGCAACAAACCTTCGCCATTTTTACTCGTTTAATATATATATATATTATATATTAATTTAATATATATAATATATTAATTATAATTATATATATATATTATATATATATATATATATATTTAATATATATATATATATTAATAATAATATATATATATATAATATATTATTAAATAATATTAATTAATATATATTATAATATATTATATATATTTAATATATATAATATATTAATATAATATATATTATATATATTATATATAATATATATGTTATTATTATTATATATATATGAGTGTGTTGGTGTGTGTGTGTATGAGTTGTAATTCAGCTTATATAACGTTAACTTTACGGTACCCATCCACTATGGATAAATATCAGGGATCGATTGGATATTAAATAACATAATAATTACTGCATAAGTGTAATAATGAAACTTTAATAATATATGAATAGAAATATACACTTCTAGGGGGGGCATGATCTGACTACCCCCCTTAGCCCCCTACCTGTGAGACGACGTTCATCCATGTTATATATATATATATATATATTATTTATATATATATATATAATATATATAATTATATAATGGAGTCCTAAAAATTTATAGTAAGTAATTTAAAATCAATCTAATAGTATAACTGGATGATTATATTAATAAAAGATTTTAGGCTTGGGTTTTTTAATTCTGACGTTCACTCGCTTACATCTTACTCTCTTCTCTATCTTGGCTATTTTAATTTAATGTACATAAATATTAACTCGTCACAGAATGTACTTAGCTATTTTTATTAATTAGTATTTCGTAAAATAATTATAGAATAAAGAAAATCTAGGACTTAAATAATGATATAGACTCTTAGCATCCTCTACGACTATCCCTTAGAAATATTACCTTAAAAGAGTGAACAGATTGAGATAATGAAACGAGTGTTAAGTTGCTTCACATTTATCCGTTTCAGTCACTATGGGATAGGAAGTTTGCAATTATTTCCTTGTCATTTTACTAGGCTGACTTATTTGCTATGATATCTAATAGGATGTTAATTTCACCGATTATTATTTTGATTGTTGTTATCATTTTCAAAACTATATATACTAGAATCCAAGAGAACAAATTGCACTAATATCTATAAAAACAATAAATATATATTAGATAGAGATATGGATATATATGTGATTGCTTGATAAATAGCAAAGAGAGAAGAGAGAGAGAGCGAGAGACGCGAAATTAAAAACCAGCCAAACTTTTAACTCGTACTAACAGTACAGTTTCTACAAAATTTGCCTATATATATATATATATATTATATATATAATATATATAATATAATATATATAAATATTATATATATATATATATAATATATATATATATATATATATATATATATATATATTATAATATATGAATACTCTTTTATTTTTTTTAATTGTGATTTAAGTAATACTACACATGTGGTCTATAATCATTTTACATCACCACTATTGATACAGTCCCACTTTAGTTATGGCATAGGTCTAGTTTTTATCTTCATAAAATTCCTTTGTCCTCATTTGTAGGAACTACTTTCTCGAAATCCCTAGTTAGCTTATGGAGTATTATATATGGTCGCCTAATGTCCGCTCGTGAGCTAAGACGAGCTTACCTCTACCTTTTATATCTCTCATCTCTATATCCTATAAGTCTAATAATGTAAATAAGAAAGGTTCTGTACTCACCTCACTCTACCTTCACTATATAATAACCCAGCATATGAGGTATGAGAGCTCTTGCATAACCCAGGTCTTCTACTCTCTCTCAGTAATTACCCCTGGTTAAAATAATT
>JABUQX010019736.1:35000-37500 GCA_015478945.1 Trachelipus rathkii
TTTTTACTAAAAAAAAATTATTCTTTTTATGTTTATAACTTAAAAAATTTGCATTTTTTACATACCCTAAAGCAGTAAATCAGTAAATCAGTTAATCAAACTACCCTTCCTGCCCATCCATGAGCTTTTGAATCTATTGATCTATTTTGATCTATTAGATCTATTTGATTAAAGTTTCATATTATTTTATTAAAATTGTTATGTTTTACATACCCTAAAGCAGTAAATCAGTAAAGTCAGTTAATCAAACTACCCTCCTACCCTTCCATGATCTATTGGTATATTGATCTATTGATCTATTGATCTATTGATCTATTGATTCAAGTCATATTTTGTATAACATAACAAAATAAATTCTTTTCTGTGGCTGTTGTTGTTGAAATGTTACGTTTGTTGTAGCATTTGTTTTGCAGTTTGTTGATGTTGTTGTTGTTGAATGTTGGCGTTTGTTGTTGTGCTGTTGTTGTTGTTTTGCTCTGTTGTTTGTTGTTGTTGTTTGTTGTTGTTGTTGTTGTTTGTTGTTGTTGTGTTGTGTGTTAAATATAATATCAAACGTTCAAGTTAAATGAAAATATACAACGCTTTTTTTCAAACATATCTTCTAAAATATTAATGTTAATTTACATTAACATTGTAATATTGAAAACTAAACAAAAAATACATCTCATCCTAGCCTAACTGACATACAACATTCATTAACCAGGTAACTAAAATTAGAAGTTTCAACCAGCAGAAGTCAGCATAGCAATCTCAATCTTTACTATGCACAGCCGCACCAAAACTATTATTATTATTATTATTATTAATTATTATTATTATTATTATTATATTATTATTATATTATTATTATTTATTTATTATATTATTATATTATTATTATTATTATTATTATATATATTATTATTATATTATATTATATTATTATTTATTATAATATTTATTCCACATAGGGAATCTTCACAACACCTATAACGCGTGCGATCACTTAGCCTGCAGGTCCACAACTAGAACATTGGTTGGTAAATTGTTCTCTACCAGACACCTATACATTACGTAATCTTGTTACGCTCAAGGGATAACCAATCAGAGAACTGCATTTGCTAAGCCATCACGAACAGCCAATGAAATTCGAGGAATGACTCATTAATCTTAATATCTTTTGACACATATGAAGGGTAACGAGATTTATTACTTTGTACCCGATATCTTTTGACACATGAGAAGGGTGGCGAGATTTATTACTTTGTTCCCCTTATGTCCGTACTTAACATCTGTTTTTATCTTAAACAGTAGTTTTATTATTATTATTATTATATTATTATTATTATTATTATTATTATTATTATTATTATTATTATTATTATTATTATTATTATTATTATTATTATTATTATTATTATTATTATTATTATTATATCAACTATATATGTATATGAACATAGCAAATCTAACATACCACACACACACACACACTCACAAAAATTATAGACACTTTACTTAATACAATAGTTCTGGCTAACCATCGTTACTCAATTTACTGATCACAGTAAAGTACCCTAGCACAGCGTACAAAAACGTAACCTATTCACACTTTTTTCAAACATATCTTTTAACATATCAATGTTATTTTTACATTAACACTTTTGATTTACGTCGCATTTCGAGTTTCATTTCGGATAAATATAGCAAAAAACGAGTCTTTTATTAATTACTAACCACTTACTCAGTGTGACATATATTGCTAACAATAAACAATGTTTATACATTAAATAAACTTACAGAGCATCATTATGAACTAAGATTAAAAATACGTACAAACGGCGAAAACCCGAACCACAGCTTACGACACTAATAAGTCTTTTAACGATAACAATCTCCACACTTACAGTAACGTTAAAGTAACTAAAACTTACATAAAACGTAATCTTTTCAATTTATTTTTTCCAAGCATATCTCTAACTTATTAACGTTAATTTTACATGACACAGAATATTACAACAATTTATCATAACTGTCTATTATCATACAGACCAAACGAATAATGCAAACATAACAAAGTTTTATCCGAACATAACATAAAAATAAGTTCTTTGAATAAAATATCATAGTTAAGTGTAATAGTTTAAATCAGTAAATCAGTAAACAGTAAATCAGTAAATCAAACCATCGACCCTTCCCCACCCCTCCCACCATGATCTATTGATCTATTGATTCAGGTCATATTTCGAGTATCATTGGATAAACAAACACCAAAAATAAGTCTTTATATCTAACCATCGGAATATATGTAATCGTTAACAAAGTTTTTACATTAATAAAAGCTAACATAACATAACCTAACTTAACCTAAATATAATTTACAACGACAAACCTAACACACCTCCATAACGCTGGCAGAAATAAACTACTAACTTAACAAATTTTCTGCTACTTAAACATATCTATTAAAGTACCTAAACACATCGTTTCAAAACGTAACCTATTCACACTTTTCAAGCAT
>JABUQX010019736.1:42500-50000 GCA_015478945.1 Trachelipus rathkii
TATTAAAAGAATATAGTATATAGAGAATTTATAGAATGTTTCTAGAATTTATAGAATATTTCTAAAAAAAATTCAATTTAGTTTTAATTTATTTATCGAATATAACTATAATCTTAGTAGTCAAATTTCTTTTTGATATAGAGCGTGCAAATATTTTTTTGCCTTTGCTTCCTTCATTATCAATATTTATTGTTATTATAATATCAAATTTTCGCAAGGTTGATGAAGACCATTTATATAAATGCTTTGTATTTCTTTAAAGTCATACCAATTACGCCGTTCTTTAAAAGCTCTTGCTTAATTTGTCGTTAGATCAAAATTCTTCTTTTTTTTGAATTCGTGCCAAGTTGATAATTGTTAACAGGAGAAACCTAAGTACTTCGTGTACAAATTAGCATGACAACACTTTTACATTGTTTGTTATCAACACTTGTAAACGATTTATCTGGGAGTCTTCTTATTAATAATTCATAGGTAATTTAATTTCTCTATCATTAACATTAACTTAGGTGGGTATTTTGAGATACAGACACTTCTTGTCATTTCCGTAGTTTTATTTAAATATCTTTACATATACTCTAACCGTGTTCATCTGGCTCGTCAGGAGTTTAACGAGTGAGTTCGCAACGGTTAATCACGTTATTAGTTAGGCAGACCGACGGTGGTTTCTAAAGACCTAAGGGCCGTGGTTGACTGTAGGGAGGTTCCAGTAAGTCCACTCTTCCAACAAGTAGGAGGTATCCAAGGTCGCATAGCTAATGTCGCATATTATTGGTGCTCTTGTAAGTCAATGTGTGCGTAAATAATAATAATAATAATAATAATAATAATAATAATAATAATAATAATAATAATAATAATAATAATAATAATAATAATAATAATAATAATAATAATAATAATAATAATAATAATAATAATAATAATAATTCAATTCAATTCAATTCAAATTCAAAAACAATTTATTCAGAAAGAGCAATATACATAATAAATTTTAATTTACAATTTTTAATATATTGTTGTAATATATTACATAAATTAATGAAATACAATTTCTGAAAGGGGGCTACTAATTGCAACACAATGTTGTGTCCTTTGAGCCCCAAAATAATATAGGTAATTAAATTTACATAATTAATGTAATCTCAAAACCTATTTTGATACAATTATAATACATAATAATAATATTTACAAATATAGTCTGGACAAGTTTAACAATGATTAAAATAATAAGTGATAAAAATATCAATAATAATAATAATAATAATAATAATAATAATAATAATAATAATAATAATAATAATAATAATCATAATCATAATCATAATCATAATCATAATCATAATCATAATCATAATCATAATCATAATCATAATCATAATCATAATCATAATAATAATAATAATAATAATAATAATAATAATAATAATAATAATAATAATAATAATAATAATAATAATAATAATGATAGAGGTGTATCGTATGATGATTTTTCACTATCAGCGGATGCGGATGCGGATAGTAAAAATAACTATTTGCGGATTGCGGATGCGGATAGCGGATAGTTAAGTTTTTAGAGTCTTAACCACAAGTACCTCATATATATATATATATATATATATATATATATATATATATATATATATATATATATATTATATTTAAAATATATATATATATAGATATATATATATAAATAAATGTATTTATATATATATATATATATATATAAGATATTTATATTTGAAATATATATATATATATAGCATATATATATATATATATATATATATATATATATATATATATATATATATATATATATATATATATATATATATAGAGTAAAGAATATATATATATATATATATATATATATATATATATATATATATATATATATATATATATATATATATATATATATATATATATATATATATGTATGTGTATGTGTGTGTGTGTGTTACCAGATTGCGATACGTGGACCCATCTCATTTGCACACCACTAATCTCTTTCCCCAGCCTCCACCCATTTGGAGAAAAGGTATACATATAATAATACTTGAAATTGGCTACCTCTAAATTATAGTTCAGCAAAACTAAAGCTTGAGGCCTTTCAAGGTGGAGTTTGCTTCTCGTTTCTTCGTAAATGAGATCTGCACCGCTAAAAAGACGGTCTTTAGTTACAGGTGTTGAAGGACATGCTAAGTATTCCCTGGCGAGTTCTGCAAGATGTGGAAAACTTTTACAATTATTACGCCATCAAACCAATTCCAAGAGTTTTCGCTTTTGAAATTCTTCGATCAATGACAGTCTCTCTTTTGACACCTCTGAACAAGACTCTTCATCGTTGCTAGTAGCCAAAAGAACGTTCATGGATTCAGCAATGGTTTCGCTAACAGATGGTAAAAGTGTATCTGTTTCTGTAATCTTTTCCTTTTTGTTGGCTGGTGAAATTTCTGCCTTTAGCAGCATTTCATCACATAGGCATACTAAATAAATTTTAACCCTCTATGAAACACGTGGTTCAAGAAATTTGGTTTTGTATCTAGGATCCAGAAAAGTTGCTATTGCACATGCGTAATCGCTTTGCAGAATTTGAAATCTATTATATATCTCCAGAATGAGTGTTTCTGTCATCTTTGAAAGTTCCTTACTTTTAATAGCAGTATTTAGCACAACATTCATTGTTGCAACTAGAGGAATCCCGTCTGACAAACACGAATTTTCTGAGCTAATAGTCTTAGTTACCTCTTCAAACAGGTTTAAGAAGAGTAATACAATTACCTAAAACCGCATTATCATCATCTGTCAGGACTTTCACCTTTGTGTTTGTTCGAAGCGTACGGGAAGAGAGCTTCATTTATTCTTTCCGAGTCTGAGCATCTTGCGTTACAGAAAGTTGAGAAACATTTAGTTTCATAATTCGTAAATAAATACTATCCACTATCCTCAAAAAAATTCATGCGGATGCGGATAGAGAAAAATGATGCGGATATCCGCATATGCGGATGCGGATATCCGCTACACCTCTAATAAATAATATGTTAATATTATTATTTTTCACTACAGATTTTTTTTTGGTAATGTAGAGTATTGTTAGAGATTGCTATGTTAACAGATGTTGATAAGTTACAAACTTTGCTATGTTAGCATTTATTCTTAGTCCAGCATGTTATATAGGTAAAGTCATGATAATTTTATTTAAGGCTTTGTTAAATATTACTATGTTAATTAATATATATATATAAATATATATATATATATATATATATATATATATATATATATATATATATATATATATATATATATATATATATATATATATATATATATATATATATATATATATAGAAAAGTAGGATTAGGTTGTTTTGTTTGGTAATGTTAGATTACTTACCATTGATATGCAGGAAACTTTGCTGATGTCAGCAATTTATTCATACGTAAGGTATGTCATGTTTGTTACTAAACATTAAGTTCTTAGTTCATGTAATATTAACTTGATTAGTAAGTTTAAACTTTTTATTTGTTAATAATAAAAGAATAAAAGATTTAGTTAAAACATAAAATGCTAATAGATTTTACGTCATATTCATGCAAAGAACTTATTTTTATGTTGTATTAATAACAATATTTGTGTATGTGGCTAATTATATTTTCATCACAGATTTTATTTTGTAATGTAAAGTAATATTAAAGATTGCTATATGGACAGCGGCTAGAAAGTTAAAAACTTTGATATGTTATCAATTACTCGTAGTTATCAATTATTCGTAGATTACTTACCAATGGTAAGTAATCTAATGATTGATAAGTTATTATTAATTTTGATCAGGTTTTGTTAAATATTAATATGACAATGTTAAATTGACATTGATATGCTATAGATATGATGGAAACGTAGGGTTGGGTTATGTTTTAGGGCAGGGGCGTAGCCAGGGGTTGCTGAGGGGGCTGCAGCCCCCCGAAATTATCGACAGTGCAATTTTTTTCAAAAAAAAAAATACAAACATATATATATATATATATATATATATATATATATATATATATATATATATATATATATATATATATATATATATATATATATATATATATATATATATATATATATATATATATATATATATATATATATATATATATATATATATATGTTATTATATATATATATATATATATATATATATATATATATATATATATATAGAGTAAGTATAGTTATATATATATATAACATAATATAATATAATATAATATAATATATATATATATATATATATATATATATATATATATAAAGTATATATATATATATATATATATATATATATATATATATATATATATATATATATATATATATATATATATATATATATATATATATATATATATATATATATATATAAGATAATATTGCTCTTATTCAGAAAAATCGAAAGCATAGACAAACAACACTCAAAATAAGAAAAATGTGAAGGAAAATAAGAAAAACTTGTACTAGTTATTGAAACTATACGTTTATGTGGCCAGCAAGGTCTTGCATTAAGGTGCTCAAGTGACTCTGGACGTATTGAATTATCAACTCCAGCTGAAAATGACGGAAATTTTAGAAGCCTTCTTAGGTTTCGAGCAAATGGAGGTGACCAGGTTTTGAAGAACCACTTACTTCTATCGTCCAAAAATTCAATGCATACGAGTTCGATGATACAGAATGAAATCATAGTCATTTAGTCAGCTTATACCAGTGGTTCTCAAACTTTAATTCGCAATGTACTTCTTCCAGTTCAGCATCATAAACCTCGTACCCCCTCAAACAAAATCCTATTGCACTCAAAACATAGTACTTTTGTATTCACACAGTATTTAATTGTACCAGCCACCTTCCTACTATTCACAGCTTTCCTACTACACTCTGCATCATCTTTTCCTTTTTTATCCAACATATAGAATGAATATTTAATTTAGAAACTTGTTCCAACTGCTCACTATTCAACATGAATTTACACTAAAAAACTCTCCTCACTTACTACCGTCACTTTACTCTTATCCACATTTTCTTTCAAGCCCCTCCTTTTACACACTCTGTCAAGTTCCTGTACCAAATACCATTCCTCTCAAACTTTCCTCATATTAGCGACAAAATCAAATCAACGGCGTATAAAAGCAGGGCGCCTTCCACTCTTCATTCTCTATCTGTCTAACACCCTTATCTACCACCCCTACCTCTAATTCTTTCATAACCACATCCATATAAAAATTAAATAGCCAAGGGGACATAACATATCACTTCCTCACTCCAATATCAATATTAAACCATTCACTTTCAACTCCATTAACTGTTAAACACACTTCACTATCGATATACATAATTGTCCTTTCATTCAGAAACCTACCACCAACGCCATATATCACTAGCACCTGCCACAAAGCTCTCCTATTAATTCTGCCATACGCCTGTTGCAATCCATAAAACCTAAATGCAATTTATTCTTCTTCTCTTTCACTTTCTCAGTTTTTGTTTCAATGGGAAGATTTGATCTACACAACTTCTACCACTTCTATATGCAACTTGTTCTTCCCCAGACAGTCTCTCAGTCACTCAACGCACTCTTTCAAC
The DNA here is from genome assembly GCA_015478945.1 of Trachelipus rathkii. NCBI lineage: Eukaryota > Metazoa > Arthropoda > Malacostraca > Isopoda > Trachelipodidae > Trachelipus > Trachelipus rathkii. The sequence goes on from JABUQX010019736.1 coordinate 48,136, forward strand.
TAAAATACAAGCATTATTTTCCCTACAACTCCCTATATTAAGTTGATTCGCATGAAGATTTAAACTCACGTTCATTCTTTTCAAAGTTTCGTTCTCTAAAAACCAAGGGATGTCTCTCTTCACAACCTTAATAATTTAAAAAGATTTCCTTTTGTTAATATAACAAGGTTTTTTTAACCTATTAACCACCTGATGCACAGAATCTATAAACACACCTCCCCTCTAGTAATTCCATAGGCTCACTAACCTCCTTTTTTCATTCTCATTCATACTATATACCACTAAGCCTAGCTACTTTTCTTCTATCACGTTCTTTTGACATCCTGTATCTAAAATAGCTCTTATATCCTCACAATCTTTGTTCCTTTCATCTTCTTTTAAAGCTTCCTCATAGAAAACTTGAGGCTCTACCTATCTAGACCAATCTCTTTCTCCTACTATACCATGTATTACTCCAATAGCTTTTTCATCCATTCTCCTACCACCCACTACCCTGTACTATTTGCAACCCTCCTCCTATGCCCTATTTGAACATCTTGCAGCAAAATGACACTCTGATCTACATACAATACGTATCTCATCACATGCCCATATTTATTCTTCGGATTTGTTGTTACACTCTCTCCTTCATAAGCTTTCCTTTTATCCTCTATCTTCCCATCTTTTGTCCACCAACCTTTGGTTTCCTTTGTCTTATCTATCTTTCCACCTAAACCCTGCACACACATTTATAAGTCCATCTTTAAAATTCAGAAATACCCAAGTATCCTTGCCACAATATGCCACAATCATTTTCCTCTGATTCATCTCTGTATTTGCTCCTTTTAGCAGATGTACACATGGCATATTTTCCCCTAAATCTACCCTACCAGCCTCTTCCATATATCTTCTGTTATTTCATAGCTACTCACTACTACTTCATACTCTCACTTACATTTCTTTAAATATAGAAGTACTCCAAAATTCTGTCATATCTATCTTTCTGCTTTTCCTTCCCATCCTTTTATCCAATTCAGTTATAATCTCTTTTACACCTCCATCTTTACCCAATTCCTCTAGGTCAATATTATACACATAACCAAATCTTTTTCACCTAGACTCAGTAAAACCTAACCTACGGGACAGTAATAATCTTTGTCATCTAACTTCAACCACCATTGTACTCTTTTCTTCCACACCACATAGTCATCATATTCGCCTGTCATTCCTATCATCACTGAAACTTGCACATAACCTTCTCCCTCTCGAATCAATCTTCCCCCTACTCTTGTCCTCATTAATATTAGAGGATTGGCCTTTATTCATACTCAGCTACTCACAAACTTTCTAAACTACCTGCCTAATTTAATTAGGCTATAATACCATTTGAAAACAGAGAGCTAACTCTTCTAATTAATTTAGCTTCAGAACAGAGAAACAATTTAATTATGTTACTTACTGCTATTGATACCAGTTAAAAATATTTAATAGTTTCTTCTTTACACAGTTTAGATCCAAATACAAAATTAAATATACATATAATTTGTATGATAATAACTCAAAAATAAATAATGTAGATTGAAGTTAAGATAACACGCCTAATTGTGTACAATCCTGCATTAGTTAACCCAACTTAAATCTAATCCCCAACCTGAATAAATGAAAGAAAAATATTACACTCTACCTTTAAGATGCTGACTGTACCTAGATCTAGGCCGTGGCTTTATAACTATTCCTTTTTCTTCCTTTTATAAAAAAAACATCAGAGGGCAACCCCACCTTTTAAGCCTTAATAGTTTCCTTTGTTTACCAAATCTAACAAATATTCCATTATATATTTACACTGAAAATAAAATACATTTCACTAAAAACACACACACAATTCA
>JABUQX010019736.1:57500-62500 GCA_015478945.1 Trachelipus rathkii
AGGAGATGTTGAAGTATGTGTTGGATGTTAAATCAGTGAGGGAGTAAGGAATGGGATTATAGGTTCTTTATGTTGTTTTATGTAAAATTAATTTAGCGGAGAACTTGAAAGGAGAGGAAGGTGATAAGGAAGGAAGTGGGTAGAATTAAGAGTGTGAAGTTAAGTGAACAAGATAATAAGGATAAGTAATTAAGTGGGCATGCAAGTAAATCAGTTAAGGGTGAACAAGTTGAAACTAGACACATCTGGAAGCAAATGAAGGAAGCGGCTGTTAGCAGTGCAAAAGAAGTGTGTCGATGTGCTAAAGTAGGGAGTAAAAATGTTAACAGTGAGTGACAGAATGAAGAGGTGATGCAGACGGTTAAAAGAAAAAGAAGAGGCGTGGTTGAATGTACTCAAAGCCAATGATGAGGTTTCAAAAGAAAGATGTTTGGGATTATATAAGGTGTAAAAAAGAATAATAAAATATGCATACGTAGGAGGAAAAAAGAGGTAAATAAACAGTTTGGAAGAAGTTGAATGGGTATTTACAAGGGAAGAAGAAGCTCTTCTGGAAGGAAGCGCGAAAGGTTAAGAATGAGAATTAAGGGAATCTGCTTAAAATAATGAATAGGGGTGATGCTTTCGTAACTGATGAACCGGATGTGAGGGGAATGTGAAGGGAACACTTCGAAAATCCGCATAACAATTTCAGCAATGAAGAGGTGATAGTGAATGTTTGCGGATTTGAAACAGCGAGAACATGCCAAGAGCCAACACCTACAGTTTGCCTTGGGCAGTGCTCTGTTTTAGAATTTTTCTATGGAAGCTGTGCAACAGTACTTTAGGCAGAAATCTCTCTTTTAAATTTCATATTACGGCTCCTAATCCTACATGAACAATGAATGGACTTATTGAATCTCATTATAGAGCTTTGGCAAAATAATAAAGAAAGGAGCAAGATAAAATGCTTATAAAAGTTTCGCCTTTATACATATTTTAAAGATCGTCTGAAAAATAAGGTAGACATTCAAGTGCATTAGAGTTGGACCGTTCAAGGGGTAGCTTCCAGAGTGCAGACGAACTTTCAAGATCCTTTGGTCAACCTTCTGACACTTAAGAAAATAATAAAAAAATAGCAAAAAATAATAGAATATCTAAAGATATTTCAGACTTTGGTCTTTGACCTCTTTTTATTCTTATAAAAAAATTAACTATTCATCCATGAACATCAAAGAATATGCATTAACAAACTAATTAGCAGAAGTATCTTTAACCTTTTCTTCTTCTGCCTGCTCGTTTTCTCTTTCATAGGTTCTTTTGTTTTATCACCATCGTTAACAATGGAGAAACCATTCGAGCAATTTATTTCTCTTTTTCATCATTAAATAATTTCCAGACAACTTCAACATTTTCAAAACATTCTTCGGACATAACATCGGACAAAACAAGGTCATACTATGGACAAAACATCAGCGCAACATACACCTCCATTGCATAAGCTGGTGCAACCGACGAAAATCCAACCGGTATGCTCCCTGCCAATGGAAACCATCACCGTTAGCTCATTTGATGAAAGCTCACGAAGATCGGCCCATTATAGCTTCTGGTTTAAATTTTATTCTCAAAAATACTCTTCCCAAAACATTTTGCGCTTAACAATAAATTTTATTATTTTTCTTATATATTGTACCTATTTTGTAAACCGAAAATAATTATGCTATTAAGAAAAATTGTTGCATTTGATTATTTCATAAAGAGCTCCTTAAAGCGGCTCCACTCATGGGGAGTTTGTCAAACCCTTGAATCGTTGCGCTTTGCACTTGTTTTTTCCCTATAAGCGGATGTACCTCTACACACATACTACCCCATGTGTTTATGGGTCATTTCTGGCAAAGCTTTGCTCATTTGGATTTGTGTATTTGGTAAACCAAGCAAATGAGCAAAGCTTTGCCAAAAATGACCCATACACACATGGGATGTATGGCAAAGAGTTCGACGAACTCCGCAAAAGTGGAGCCTCCTTATGTCTTGAAAATTAGTTGTGTGCAGACATTTAATGATTTTATATTCCATAAATATTCCAAAACATCTTTAAACACTCTTTACTATCCCGATCTTCCCCTTCTTAATTTCTTCTGTTGCTTCCAAATTTTAAGACATCTTCACTGGATGACAGCCAAACAATATATACACTGATTCTAATATAGAATCATCAGTGACAGACTAACAGTTGATGGTCAATCTGAGAGAAATGTAAGTCTTTTGTGGCCCTATTGACAATGATTTACAGGGGTGGTAAATAATATATGCCAAGATATATCCAAATTGAAACAGTTTTCATTTTGGCTCAAATATATAACAAAAAACCAAGTCTTTCGCTATAACAGAGGACTTTATTTTATTGATGCCTGTTAACGATTTCAGTGCTACAGGAAAAGATCATGGATCTCGGGCTCGGTTTAGCCAATCTGAGCCTCCAAGGCTATGATAGAGCCTCGTCCATAAGAAGTGAATTTAGGGTTGTCCAAGTAATTTTAAACAAATTCTTTTCCAAATCAATGTACATTCACTGTGTAAGCCATTGCTTAAATTTGTTCATCCTTGATACATTTAAAGGTCAGACTGTATGATATGCGATGAGTGTAAAATCAGAGACATGCACATTTTTTCGATCCAGACTGTATGATATGCGATGAGTGTAAAATCAGAGACGTGCACATTTTTTCGATCCAGACTGTATGATATGCGATGAGTGTAAAATCAGAGACGTGCATATTTTTTCGATCCAGACTGTATGATATGCGATGAGTGTAAAATCAGAGACGTGCACATTTTTTCGAGCCAGTGTAAAGCGCATCTCCCTTTTAGAAAAAAAATTTAAAGAGCTGAAACAAGATTCTGAGAATACAAAAATAAAAATATTCTTTGAGACATTATTATGCAATAGCCATGAAACTCTGTTCTTAAATCAATAGTAGCAGCATTGGAAGATGTCAGTCAATTGCCAGGTGAATATTCAAAAAGAGTGATATTAATTTTAAATATTATGCCAATAACATCATTTATCCCACCTCTAGTTGAAAGTTCAAAATTGTTGGGACTGACCTAATCTTTCAAAATACATGCAAACGAAAAGCATCGATTTATGTAGTGCAACTGAACAAGTAAACCCTACAAGAAAAACAATTCATCATTTAAGCAAAAATGGTGATTCTGAGTTTCACGAAATGTTCGAATCTTTGCTGGAACTGGAACTGGCATTTCATATAAATATCTAAATAACAGTGAGATGAACAGTTGGTCTTCAGAGGTATCGCCCCAGCCCATCTTCTACAAACCCAGAAACGTACTATTGACTAACAGTTATTATACCATGTTTAAATGATGTGATTTCTACTAATGAAATTTTAACTCACCTGGACACCGTGTCGTCTCTTTTGAACGTTATTTCAACCATCTGTGACGCTTCATTTGACAAAGTTCAATCAACATTCGAGCTCTACAGAGACGACTTGGATGGTTCTTGCATTGAAGTCTTCCTAGGAGAGTGGGAATTATGTAGACAAAAGTGGAAAGGATCTCCAGAAAACCCCACAAATCCACTCGCTGGATTAGAGGAATGCGCTGAAAACTTGTTCCCCAATATAAACATACTTTTGAAAATACTTGCTATACTTCCTGTTTTAAGGTCTTTAGTTGAACGAAGCATTTCTAAACTGAAATTAGTTAAAACGTATTTGAAGAACACAACAAGTAAAAATAGTCTAAATGGATTTGTTTTACTCTTCATTCATATTAACTTGGCATTAGAAGTCACCAACGATCAAGGCATCGACCATTTTGTTGGATCTGGGAATCCAAGACGTTTGCAGCTTGTTCTGTAAACTCCAGTTAAAAAATTAAAACTGTTTTGCTGATTATTATTATTTTTCTACTATTACGTTCCTACAATAGCATTGGAATTACGTAACCAATAACGGTTTTGTAAAGAACGCTAGAATTAAAAAGAAAAGAGAAAAGAAGAGAACTTTAAGTAGAGTTTGTAAACAAAAGTTGAAACAAATCTTTAAAATATTGATAAAATAAAAATTATATGAGCTTTTATGTTCTTATAATAATAATAAATTTAAATTTATGCAGAACTGAACCTTTTTCAATCTTTAGTAATTTTCTTAAAACTTATCTCTCAGTTCTCACTAGTAACGTTACATTTCACATGTAAATTCTAAGGGAAATCTAAAGAATTTTAATTTTCCCCTTAAGACATCAGCATTTATCATCCGAGATATGGGGGAAGCAAAATTCCAGCCTCCGACCGAAAATAATTCCTACGTACGCCACTTATATAATATGATAAAAATATATAATAAATAATTCAAAAAAAATAAAACATATAAAACATATATATATATATATAATATATTATATATATATATATATATATATATATATATATATATATATATATATATATATATATAAAGTATATATATATTATATATATATATATAATATTATATATATATATATATTATATAATATATATATATAATACTATATATATATTATATATAATATATATTATAGTATATATATATATATGTATATATATATATTATATATATATTATATATATATATATATATATATATATATTATATATATATATATATATATATTATAATATATATAATATATATATGTATATATATATTATAATATATTATTATTATATATAATATTATATATATATATATAATATATATATATATTTATATATAAAATATTATATATATATATATATATATATATATATATATATATATATATTATATATATATTATATTACGAAAGACATATATCTATATAAAAAATATAGTTATTTAAAGTATATAGGCGACATTTCAACATATAGTCATCTGGGGGAAGTCATGGACAGGCCAAAATTGGCTAAAACATGAATGCTTGATATTAATATGAAGTAATTGAGATTTTGGCCAAGTAAGTGTATGAGTTAA
>JABUQX010019737.1:0-15000 GCA_015478945.1 Trachelipus rathkii
CCAGTCATTTCCTAAGTAATCTGAGACTTACGACACTGAGTGATGTGAGCCCTATACGATGCATAACTAATAAACCTCGAAGTGTAGCGTCAGCGAACACTTCAACAAAAAAAAAGTTTGTTTTACAATTTATATTTCGCGTTACGTCACGTCTCTCAACAAAATCCCCAGGATATAGACTCACCACACCAAAATCCACAGATCGAGAGAATACACAGAAAGTGATTACGTTGTATGCAGGAAAAATCTTCCTACAGAAAACTTCACCCAACTCTGCATGTACATGCAGAGCAACTTTGTATCTCTTTTATCAAGATCACAAATAAAATTAAATTAAAAATGTATCCATGGAGAGCAAGAGTGCACTGTTATCTAATAAGCACTTAAGGTTAGCCTGTGAATAACAAGGTAAAGATTAAACAACTTAAAAAATAGTTTTGCTTCTAATATAAGTCCTCTGTATATATACATTATGGAGAACACTTTGTCATAGCGAGCGAGAAAAGCACGTATACTCGACTTGTTACGGATTCATTGTCCAATAAGTGAATATCCTCGGGAATAAAATTAGCCGTCAACAACACTCCCACGAAAAATTAATAGAAATATAGTGTTTAGGAAACATGATCTTTGTTGACATATAGCAATAGAGAAGGGTAGGATAGCGCATGTACCCTTTGTATAAGGCTGAGTAAAAATACTGTGAGTGAAAGTAGTATAAAAATCTTCTCTTATTCTGCTATTCAACTGATAAAATCTACTTACACAGTTATATTTATTTCTCCTTTTGGAAGTAGTTGTTACCCAATTGGAAGAGTATATTATTGATTAGAATGTTAGATAAGTATTATATATATATAACTATATATAATATATTATATATTATATATATATATATAGTTTTCCAAAAAACATTTTTTTTTGTTTATAGTTATAGTAGCTCCAAAGGTTATTGTTTGATTATTTATATTTGATCTATCCCAGAAATGTAATGTATTGCAGTTCTACGACAGTTTTAGTAACATTATTAAAGTTATGATTTTCACCATATAGCGATAGTGATTTGTTAGAGTTGAAGTTAATTTTAAAGAAATATATTTATCTCAACAAGGTTGTGAGAGACACCACCAATTATATCGAAATTATATATCAGATCAGCGAAATAGAATACAAGATATAGATTATATGCAACGAATGAGTAGTGAGCAATTCATGAAAGGTAAAAAGAGGTGAGAGCAGAACTTGATAATAGAAGTTATGAAGAATGATAAGGTCCGAGTCTACGGCATATAGAGATGGATAGAGTTAGAATGTCTGTATGATAAGATCATTATGAAAAAGTAAAAATATAAGTTAAGGAGATAAAAGACAGAACTGAGGAACACACACTATTTAACAGAAAAAGAATAAAGAAGTCGCTCTCCTTCCATCAACACAACACATACACAACACGGAGTAGAATTGGAGGGCACAGAGAGACATAGTAGGAAGAGAATAGATAATAATCATTAAGAGTAAGTCAAAAGAGAAGGAGAAAATCACCTAAAAGGATAGGGTGAGACTTGGGTAGATGACAGTGTACACGGCAGTGCTCACCATATATAAATATATATTGATACCCAATATATATATATAGTCAAAATGCTTTGGATATGTCAAGCCTCACACCATATAACGAACAAGTCTAATCACTCAGATATAGATCTGATAGGAGAGGAACCAATAAAACTAGTTAATTATAATAGGAAAAGTATATTACTACTATATTTAAGCCCAGGTGAACTAGCCAGGAGAGAAAGCTGATAACGGCTAATCGAACAGAGGATAATGAGATTCCAGATGGTACTAAGAGGTGAGAGTTAAAGAAAGGGTTATCAAATGAGATCACTTAGAATTATAATAATATCACAGTGTAGAGCTAATTAAGGGAGATTAGTGATTAGAAGGAGGTCTATGAGCGGCTTACTATTTATTTCGAGGAATAATTAGGTTCGGCACTCTATGGTGTAGGTCTATAAAACACTGAGGGATATAAAGATTGTTAGTATATTTATGATATACGCAGACATATATATGAGAAGAGAAAATTAAGTATGAGAAGCAGACGAGTGATAGAGGGCCAGCTCGGAGAGACATCACATCTACCTCTCAATAATATTCAATCATGGAGTGTAGCTTGTAATGCTAGTCCGGAAGCCCACCTAGCCTAATCCATATTAAAAATACATTAAGATCTATCATTAGAGAGTACCAGCTAAGGACTACTACTCCCTCAGACTTCGGAAAATATTGTCATATATTAGTCAAAGGCACAAAGAGAGCGAAATCATGGTGAACACTTTATAGAAAACAGAAATTGATCTACGATACGATAATGGATGATGCGTAAGCCAGTCTGTACACCAAGAGTTATTTTAGTTAGAGAGCAATATATAGGAGGCCGAATAACAGAGGTATTCTGGACGTTAATAAGATCAGACACTGAGTCTTTATGCACGAGAGCAGAGCTCAGTCTATCACATTGAATTAAAGAGTGACGGATAAGCACATAATTTATGGTACCAGAGGTAATGTTAGTTAATTAAGATTTGATATTTATATATACACCGCACATAGAAAATGAGCACAATCGAAACTAAATCTGAATACATATAGATATTATAAGACCAAGATGAGATACATGAGTGAGAGAGAAATTATATACGTGATTGATTATATAGAAGTGTACTATTATTTGCAGCGTCGAAGAGGTATTCGGCGCACTATCAATCTCGTTGAGTGTGCGTTTTAAGTTTGATATTGAAGAGAAATAATATAAGTCGCGAGAGTATTTGTGTGAATAGTAGAGAATATTATTTATTTTTATCTGAAGCATCTTCTGTGGCATTTTCGTGTGTGAACTTTGAATTGTGTCCATGAAGAGCAGAAGCGCTAGCAGCGTATCGGAACGAACATACTAAATGGAATTTGTATAATGACAAATTATAATATAGATTTATTTGTATATTTGAATTCGAGTATTAATGTATAATTTATTAAACTAGGCCCTAATCTGAGTTCAAGGAAATGAAACCTGACTCATTCTTAAAATACGGGCTTACAGTAGTCTATACTGAATGACTACACACAGTGAGTGTAGAGAAACGAGCAGACAACTCACGAGGAGTAGGTCTAGTGTCATATATATACAGATGTACACATAGAGTATAATCAATAATCTCAATTTATTAGGATTAGCACGTTAGAAGAACGGAAATAAAATGAACCACAGGTCTCATGAAACATGATCTTCTTGTTGACTCTCTGATTATATAGTAAAGTGCAACAGTATGAAACAGAGACAGTAGCGCGTAGTGTGGCACTAAATGAAATGCATTGAGTTTGGATAAGATAATATTTATTTATATATATCTATATGGAAATAAATTATAATGTATAGTCTGAGCATAATAAATACACCTATATAAGAAGATATATAGGTAAGTGTAATTTATATATAGAGAGAAAAAAAAATGTCTGATAAAAATTTATAATAATGGCAAAAAATCAGGATTTTTTGGAGCAAAAAATCAAGAATGTAGATAAAAAAATCACCACTCGATAATAAAATAACTAAATTAGATATATATCAGAGTTTTATCCCTTTTCATCTCTCACTGTTATTTTGAGACAAATATTTATATTGTTATACAGACTCATATATGAACTGATTCTAGGAATTAGTATATTAATTATCTAGTATTACAGGAATATTCACATGTCTTGAGATATTATTAAACAATAGGGAACATGCATAAAAAATAAATGCAGAGATATTCAATATAACTTATAAATAAACACAAGTCTGCTATTGTAATGCTTCGAAAATACAGGAGACTTAAATGCAAATACGACTGAGATTATATAACGTAAACAATTAATAAAGTTAAAGCTGTAATATACGGAGTGAGCGATGTTTGGGGAGAGAGATGATATCGTCAATAAATAATTCTTATAGAAATCTCTCCAGCAAATAATCAAGAAGATATATTAGTTGTCTATCGATATACAAATCAAAAATATAGCCATATTATCACTGCTGCAGCAAAACACCACAAATCAAACTCAAGTATTTGTGATTTAAGTAAAACTTAAAAAATAATAGTTTTTAGATGACAATGCTCTAAGAAAAAACATAATTGATATTTTTTTACCACAGCATGAGAGATGTTTATTTGAAAACCACTGGTGATAAAGTGTTATTTTGATTTGTGCTACAATAAACAGAGTCATTGAGATTTTTTTTTGCGACATGTGTTATACGAGAGATTTTTTTTTTGATATATCTTTGTGAGTATATATAAAGTAAGTGTTATGTATCAATTCACACTCTATTTTTCCAAAGTATAATGTGAATAAACATGTTCTATATATACAATTTAATTTCAATAGAAAATAAAAATTAGAATTAATAATATCATAACAAGGCTACTCTGGTTCAATTTCCAACAGGATCATATTATTTCGATATGTCTAGAGAGACAGAAAAATATTTACCGATAGCTATTTGTTTTAATTATATAATTATTTACTTAAATCAAAACAATATTTTTACAATATAAAAGTGATGTTTACGTTACTAATATAATAAATAAAAAAGTATACTATTTTTATTAAACTACTTATTGAACTATTTAGTGATTTCTGTTCAATTGTCGCACTAAGATAATTATAGTCATATTATATATAGTAAGATTTAAAACCATTCAGATATGAAACAGAGGCGCATATGATATAAGAGACACTTTGAGGAATGAATTACACTTTAATCGAGGTTGAAGGAGGAAAGGAAGAGAGAGTCTCTCGTATACTCTAGCACAAACATCCTAAGAGTAGGATTTTGTCAGAGCTGTGAAACGTCACGAAAAAACCTTTGTTGGAAAAATCTGTGGACATGATAAAATAAAGATCACAAAATATATATAAAAAAATTGAGTGAAATGAAGTTAATTGTGTTTTGCAGTATCTAACAAGAACACAATATCACAAGCATCCCCAACCCTGTTGTGAAAACAGAATCTATCAAGAAAAACTGAGTGATGACGAGAGCAACGACATGCCGAACATATTATATAGTGAACAACACTCTGTCAAAAGACTTTATATCACATCACAAAAATAAGATAAATAAAAAAAAAAAATAATAAAAAAAATATAAAAAAATAAAATAAATAAAATAAAACATTGTTATGCGCATAGAGATGAATAAATAGATAACTAGAATAAGAGAAATTAAGAAAATATAGAAATATTAAATCAATCACATAATAAAGATGAACATTAAACCTACAAGAAGTTAAACTAAATACTATATCAAATAGTGAGAGAATTGATAATAGAGTGGGAGAAACTGGGGTCAATCAAGGACGAGGATATTTGACGTCAGCAATTGAATAAGTAATAATTGAATATCTAAAATTCCTGGGCCCTACAAACAATTACATAATTTCTTATTATATAGATAGGAAAACGTAATATATGTTTACCTAATTCTTCTGATCCACTTCGGAGACTAAGATGTGAACTGTTATAACAACTGCGTTGTCAATGATAAAAGTCCCAGTATAGGTTAATATATAAAGAAAGCACTTACTTTACTCCATTCATCTCTAGTTTTTTCTTTGAGATTTTCTTTTAAAATTTCCTTGTGAATGGGAGAATAATTGAAATGTTCAACATCATTCTCTGTTAATTCAAGTCCTTTCAAAAGAGCACTAAAGAACTGTGGTTCGATAGCAACAACTGATACGTACTGACCATCGTTTATATCATATATATTATAAAAATTTTCTAAACGTTTGAAAGTATTCATGAAATATTTTATCAACGTGCCGATACAAGCACCTGTGATTACAGGTTACCAATTGAATATCTATTAAACGAGCGAGTATTTAACAAACTTTATGAGAAATGGATTATTTATAGTCTAATTGACACGACGGTATGTATATTATCTATATATTATTGGTAATTGGTGGTTACTTTGATAGTCAGATAGTAAATGTATAGTATTACAATTAATTTTATTAAATTACTATATATAATTATATTAATATAATAGTAGATATATAATATATAATATTATAATATTATATATATATATATATATATATTATATAATATATTTGTGTTATCATTAATATTATATAAATAATAATATTTATTAAAAATATAATATAATAAAAATAAATAATAATATCTTTTACAAAAATATTAATATAACCAACAATACTATTTATATATATTATAAATGAGAGCCTCAAAATATATAATAAACCCAATAAGAATCCCTAACTCACCACATTTACATATAATATTACATAACAGTGAGGAGTAAAAAACCAAATAAACACTGTGGAGATACTAAATAAAGATGGTTCATCAAATGTGAACATAGACCAGGATAAGATATACACAGGAGTGAAAAGAAAGGACTGAAAAATAAGAATACAAAATGAGCAGAAGCTAAATTTCACTCACTCTTATATAGAAAAATATATTTCAGTATATAAATAAAGTATTTTAAATTATTTTTACTACTCTCATAAAGATCACCAATCACTTATATATCTATTTACACAGCGCTCAATTATGAGAGTATTATATTCCCTCTGTGTCTTTCAGAGAGATATACACTCATTATCTTCCTTTATTATAAGAGCAAGATCAGAGACGCAAAATATAACATGGAAACCAACATTGGGAAAGTGCTATTCTCATCTTAATACTTACAAAATATAAATCTAATAATTATATAAACTTAACTAAAGACAATATTGACGCTTATTATCTAAGTCTCCAGTTTCACAGGGAAGTAGATTATTACTATGTGTATATGTTTATGTCGAGAGAATTAGTGAGGAGGAGGGAGCATTTTAAGCTCTATGGTGCGAGTGCCTTATATTTGAGGCTATAGGCGTACTATGGTACGGAAGAATCTGTTGTGCCAACGCTAATTATGAGCACAATACGTTTCTTGCATTATTTATTTTCACTCAAGATTATCAGAAATGAAAGCTGTGAACTGAATCGAACTTACTTATACTCATATATATTACTATCTTCAAAAAGTTTATGTGTGTGTTCAAAATTATATATATAGTAAGTTATAATTATTGTCATTCATGACCATTGTGAGAATTCTAACTTAAAACCTTAAATCTATGCCGATACTAGTATTACACCAGAGGTCAGTGTAGGACTTCCTCTACTGCTCCTCCAGGCATCTTCTTAAATGTGATTTAATCACTCAATACTATGATATAGTAACTATAGTATTTACGCTTCCATTCCTGAAACTATTATATTTATCATCATTTGTTGTTTTATTTCATATCAATCATATATTCTCTAGAACAGACTGAGTAGGATTCACAAAGCACTTTTTCAACCAAGTTGGTGAGAGGTGTGGAACGTATAAGCTTTTATCTCCTACATGAAGTAGCAAATATATTCAGTGAGAAGGAAAATAGACTTCAAATCACTTCCATATTGCGAGCACTAATTGATCTGGATCAAACTATGTTATACTAGTAATATATATATAACCATTTTCAAAGTATTTAGTTTATTTTTCATACTTATGAGACAATTAATGAAAAGTGTATCAACTTTGAATTTGATTAAAAATTTTATAACCTATCGGTATCGTGGGTAGTAATCAAAGAGCACATTATGCTTTTTTTTGTGAGGGTGCGACTCAATAAAACCCCATGTACAGAGAAATATGAGGTAATTAGAGAGTCTAAAAATATTTCGAGTCGCTCGACATACTATTATAACTAATATAGTGAGAGTAGAAATGAACTCCACTCGACAGAACAAGAATATCTAGAGAATGATCTTCACTTATATATATATCCTAATATCTTTCTACACTAAAGAAATAAAAATGAATATATACTATCTCTTTATATTTTCTCTTATCACTTGAGAAAAGGCTCAACTATTATAATGTCAAATATTGTTTGAGAGTGTTAAACTTGAAATACACAAAGAAAAGATTGTGAAAATTATTATATTATTATTATTTTTTCAGATTAGATTCAATAACACATCGAGTGTAAATGACAATATATGTTTATTATCAGATGTCAGAAATTATTATCAGCTAAATAAAAATAATATCTTACAAAAACACATATAATTTTCTCTTGTTATCATTTTCTCTTCTCTATCAACATTCGAGAGATCAAGATAGTAGATTGGAAATAGTGTAAGAAAAGAGACTAGTCAACAACACAAGAAAAGTTTTGACACATTTTGATAATATGTATTTTATGCAGATATATAATTGCACATATTATAATAAACTTAATTGTTTTACGCGAATCATATCTATTCTATTAGAAGAGTGTATCTATGGATTAAAATCTCAAATTTTGAGAGTAACTAAGTTGTTCTCATTAAAGTTTACTAACCCTTTTTATGAGCAATTTGTTAGATGTTCGCATTGGCTTGATTAAATTTATACAGCGAAAAAGAAAACAGTGTATATTTTTTTCAGAAATTTTATAAATCTTATATTTGTATGATATACTTATATGTAGCTATTCAAGACTGCTACTTTATCTGATAATAAATTCTCCAAAAATCATTTATTTTTATATACCATATTTATATTTTTAATGTGAGTGAGGAAGAAAATATAGACATTAAGAATCAACTTTCTAGATTGTCTATATAATACATATGTTGTGCGGGGTTATGTGAAAAGAAACATCAAGAATAACTCTTTTTGTCTTGGTGACACACGTCGGGTGTTAATAATTTTGAGACATTCATTCATAATAAATCTAATATAAACATACTATCATAAATAAATTGTCCCAATCACGATTCATGCCACACACATAAATATATATCTCAGAATAATACTCATCGGTGCTGCGCTCTAGTATATAGATCCGAGTCCTTATCCATATATTCATTGTGCGTGGAATTGAGCTCATCCCAATGGAGTCTGAGTCATTTCCTCCGGATATTTGCTACTCTTCTGGAGAAGCTAATACTCCACCTCCACCAACTTGGGTGAAAAGTGCTTGTGAACCTCAGTCTGTTGAGAATGTACTGCAATACAAACTAAATGACACTAATCAATGAAAAAAAGTCCAAATGCGAGTGTAAATAACGACGCTTATTTACAAAATTTCGAACATCAACTAATAGTTGTAACACCTCCGAGAAGCAATTGCCTGGAAGGAGCAGTAGGATGAACTCCTTACTGACCTTGTAATACTGTGGTAGTTTTAGGGTTTTAAGTGTAATTCAATGTCAGATGCAAAATACATCTTCTTACCTAATATAACACATGAAGAATCAACTACTTTGAAGAAGTAATCAAATGAAAGTAGTAGTTCTTTCAACAGTTCATCTTATTTGTATAATTTGTATATGATGACATATTACAATGACATCTAATAATTATGAAAGAGTCTATGTTGTTGTAATCTCGCTGACACTAATTTCTTTATTATCAAAAATTTATTATGTAACACACTAATTATTGCGCAAAAAATCCATAACCATCAAATTCATTACGAAACAGTATGACACATCAGCTTGCACTGTGAATCAATGGTAAGTCCACTTAAATATTAGTGCTCATCTTTTCCTTCAAGCAGTTCCATGATGTGAATCAATCTATATAGAAAACATGTTAATAAAGTATCAAATGGTTAGCTATACGATACGTATCTAGAAAATTGAAATATCTGAAGCCAGCGCATGAAATGCGAGTGCTGAGTTGAATCCGTATAGTGTGACTCCTAAAGGGAATAAGATCAAAAGTAATAGCTGCATTTGATGACTGGGTAATTAGGTATAATTATAAGTGAGGAAAAATTGTATTACCTTCATTTTCTCACAGTCACCATTCTTATTAAATGACTGTGAAAGTGCTCTACTGGCTGTGATATCCTAGTTTATACTTATTCTATTTCAACTACTATGATAATCTATGCATTCTTCAATCGGAACATTCATATAGGATATTAGTAGGTGTTTTATGTAGTGATATTTCTATGGAGATGTTTCTTTTGTTTATTAAAATTATTGTAGTTTGACTCTTTAAGAAATGCAAATGAAAAAGTTTTAAGTTTAATACTATCTTTATGTATATATATAACATAATTATATAATTTAATATAATAATAAATATAATATATATTAAATATTAATATATTATTAATATATATATAATATTATTATTATTAATATATATATAATATATATAATATATTAAATATATAGTATAAAAATATGTAATTTAGGAAATACAAAGACATGGCTATAAAAATTTATATACAACATAGTAATATACATATAGATATTTAATATATATATATATATATATTATAATATATATATTGAACTCTATTTAAATGTAACTCTATGTGCTCATTGAAATATTTGAATTTATGAGTAGTATTGGTTCATTTAGAAATAACGAAACATGAAGGAGTATAGATGTTCATGTGAGGATAATGCGAAGAAATTCGCTCTTTTAAGTCTGTGCCAAAAAACATTGTGATCACAAGGAAAATTAAATAATATGTCACACTTGTGTGTTTGTTGTTTCTAGAATCCTTATATTTTTTTATCTGGTATATTATTATTATATGAATTTGATTAATGGGGAATTTTGATAAATAGTTACTATTGTTGGTGCGCAAAATATTGATATGATATGTGATTTTTTGTAGAGTGATCCAATATAAGTTGTGTAGTAGCGTGAGCTTGTCAGGTACACTGATTGGCGAAATGAAAACTAAAGGAAATTATGAGATATAGAAGAAGAGAGGTGATGCTTCACAGATATTTTTATGTCACGTGATATGTACGATAAATTAGAGAGATATTTGAATCTGGTTATGAAAAATCTCTATTTAAGAGCATGGAAGAAGGAAGAGAGAAGTACTATATTGTTGCTCAAACTGAGTCTAAATGAGTTTTATTTAAACTTCTGTGGTATGTCCTTATTTGGTAGGCCAGATTTTTTTAACTTCTATAATCTTTGTTAATCCTTTTATACCCTAGAAGTTTTGTAGTTATTATTTCTATGTTATATTTATACAAAATATGATTAATCACTATTATTAAATATTTCTCATTTTTTATATATTTTCTTTTAAAATCACTTGGACCTACTATTCAACACAATTGAGATGCCTTTCACCGCTATTGATTCTACAGTCGTATTTGTTATCCTTATTCGACAGGTGCTCCTTGGATTCACTCACTATTTGAGCCATGCACGTATTGGTGATTCTGGCAAACATCGTCAGATTAGCTATCTTTGTAATATAATAAATTAAAAATGTATATATAACCTATACCACTTGTCCCAATCACCAATCACGAAACAATTGAGTTCTATTAACTTTGCAAAGGAGTGCAAATTAGAACAGACATAAGAATGCAGGATGTTTATGTAGAGAACTCATGATCTATTGCGGGCAAATAAGAAACAATACCTGACCCACCCCCCTTTAAATATCCAAGCCTTTGATAATGCTTGGTTTCCACTAATTTTAGTCTACAGCTAGAGAAGTAAGGAACAAATAATAGTAGTATATATTGAGGGAGTTTCAAAATCGATATCATCTATTGTATAACAATGTAGATTCTTTTAATATGACGTCAATGTAAGAATGAGACATGGGAATAAACTAAAAAAAAAAACAACCTTGTATTGGAGAAAAAAAAGTAAGATAACATATACATGGCGGAATCAGTATATCTTGTTCAAACTATCAATGAGCTTGGTAGAAAGCTACTATATATTATTGGCTGTATGTGAAGATCGATTAACAATATATAGTGAGACAATGGTTATTATTACAAGACGATAAGAGGAGAGTGAAGACTGTTCTCTCGCAAGATGTACAAACGACACGAGAAATCATAATTTAGACCTGTACTGCAGCAGAGTTCTTGGTATTCACGATTCGATAGAGTAAAGGATTGGGAAACATCGGTAAATAATCTTAACACACTTCTTGTGTTGAGAGTAAAAATAATTACTGTGTATATTACTACACTCGAGTATCTTGAGAAAATAGATGTTATCTAGGAATAGAGGACACTGGCTACCTCTTAATAAGATATATAGCACAAATTTTATGTAGGAGTATCAATACGAGAATCAACCATGACACAACTCGATCCTAATGAAGAAGGTGACACTAACAATTATAGTGACAGACAAACTGGACGATCCTTCATATTCAGCTTGATACATTCGTACATTATGGAGTAGTTGATATTGAGACGTCTAATAGCATATGATTCTTTCACAAGACGCGCAATTCTCATGCTTATCATTTGATGAATTGCATGTACATTAAGGTCGGGACAAGGCAAAAAGATCTTCGCTGCACACTGTTAGTCCTCTGTATTTTGTAAATTATGAGGGCACAGAAATATAAACGAGGAGTATAGACAGGAAAAAATAGTTTTTAATTTTTTTAAGATGATATGGTATCGTCAAATACGGTAGAGAGTATTATCAGATTACGAGTCGTTCTTATACTTCTTTTAGTTTATAGGAATTATTGTGATAATGAAAGATGCGGTAAAGAAAGGAGTCTGAAGTAGAATATCGAAATCTTCTGGTACTATTAGTAATGCACCAGAGATGGAGACATTTGAGAGACAATCTGCGTATTTGAAGAGAGAATAACGCCAAGAGGACTGTACAACTTATCTTAGTATCTGATACTGTCACAGACGTGTTTGAGAGATACTTGATCTCGTCGTGGCTAACGACATCCCAATCGCGTAGGACCTAAGGCGCAGTTTGTATTCTGGGCACTTTGGAGAGCTAGAAGCTAAAACTTGCGAGGAGCACCGATCCTAGTGCGAGTATAACAGAGACTTGCTAGTGATCATAAAACGCGTAAATATATGTGGGAAACGTACATCGTGGGATTGACTCTGCATTAAATGCTCACTATTCCGTGGCGTAATACTCGGCATAAAGTATAAAAGGAAGGGACTGTTAAATGGAGGTAAGACAGACTGAGGAGAGGTGAGTGGGAAGCAAATGAAGCTTCATATATCGACTAAATTTTTTCCTCCTCAATAACCATGGTCGTCGATCGTAGTTCTCTGAGCCATTCGCAGGCAGATAGGAGTAGACACACAGCGTGCTTATCGCGAGACTGCGAGTAGGAGTTGGCATGCACTGCGACCTTATACTACTCGACTAAATTGGTGTTTTTCACTCTCACGTTCTAGAAAGAATTTGGATTTGACAGGGTATGCTAACTTAACGACGACATTAGAGAGGGAGAGTGCTTTCTTAAATAATAACAGACAATAGATTGGCCGACTAAACCGCCTCCTTTGTTTTGCTTAGCACCACATCATGGAGAGACAGAGCATTTTTTTGACTGAGCAGTCTGCGAAAAAGGAAGCAGTCTAATTATCAACGTATGTAGAGAAATCATGAGCAACGTTAATCACTGTCTATAATTGTCGCACGAGATATACGACTGAGAAATCTCGTGTGTGAGGAGTTGCAGCACAATACAATAAGCAAACACTATGTAGAGAGGACATCAATCTCGCATGTCACGTACCATACGACTATTGATCATCTGGTGTAGTTCCGCGAAACACTAAGCGCTGGTGAACTAGTTCTAGCAACTGGCGGCTTTGTACACGTCTATCAGGAGCGCTCTCGCACTCAGTCTACCTAATTGTCTGTTTTCACTGTGATTTACATATTGATGCAGAATGAGGGTGGCACATGTGGTCGCGGAGGAGGTGAGGGCGGAGAGAGTAGACAAACGTTGTGAGGGAAAGGCGGGAGAGTGCCCGGATGATCACACCGTCACATCGATGACTTTGTATAGGAGTGTTCTTTGCACACCACAGACTTTGGCCCAACGTCTAGAATCAAAACTATATTCTCTCATGTGAGTAGCACAAGAACATTTCTTTACGTCGTGTTGTGGGAGAGAACGCACGCAGAAGTCTGAGGGTAGAAAGCTATTCGGCGAGAAAGAATAAGCCGGACTCACTGAAACCTTCCGAGAGATATCGGACTATAACGTAGTAGCACCTCGATGTTTATTCGAAAGATGCGGTATGTGATAAGCCCTTTGTAGATGTATCGTTACCTGTAAGAAAACGCTATTGATATCTGGGATATGATCAATTACTCGATCACATATTACCACGGATGCGAGAGACGCTAGTTTAACTACGCTGGGTCTGAGTACTCAAATGGAGGGGATAAATGAAACTACACAGTTATGGCGAGAATATAATTATATAGGATGTATCCACTGCCGCGATAACGGTGTGTCAATGACCGAGTTGAGTGAGGAGTCGTTGTTACTTATACCCCAATTCAGATTGAGAAAGGAGAGAGAGGGTAATTTTGGCGACACGTGCATGCGACTGCACCTATAGGCGTCGCTCACTATATAAGGCTCTACCTCCATACGTCTTTGTTATAACTCACTTATGTCTAGCTTTCTTTCAAATTCGCTCAATGTCGGCTGTTGTCGAGAGGTATCATGCCTCTTCGTCATTTGTACATATTTCTGTTTAAATAGGGTGCTCCAGTGTATCTCTATCGACGCACTTAGAGACTATGTTTTAACATGTTGTCTATTTGAGTAGATGCTCGCTCATCGCTGCAAATCATACTAGAGTCATCACAGCAGCGCACGTAAAGCCAAGAAGACGGTCGACCCTTGACACTGCGAAAGCTCGCACGATAATGAGCTAGATATGGCTCGTCGGTATTCTTTAGAATTGCTACTCGTGCTATATGCATACACACGTAGGTCTGAGTGCTTCGGAAGGTGCTGAGGAGATTGAGCAGAGAGCGTATTGGAGTCCGTTAGAGCTATCGAGTGTAATATGCAAATTTCTGTGTAGAGAAAAAACGAGAGATGTCGACCAAGACTCACCGTCATCACTAATAACTAAGCCATATTCTAGACA
>JABUQX010019737.1:20000-25000 GCA_015478945.1 Trachelipus rathkii
GTCTTGTTGTACCACGCACGATCTCCATCGGAAAGTTCTTCACTGCACCAGTTAGAGCTCGCTTTAAAGAACCAATTTTTGGGTGTCGTCTTGAGCAGACCATACGCTAAAACTGCCCATAATTTGTAATCCAAAAACGATTAAAATCGGGGCTGCCCAACGGGCTATAGTTGAATCGTCTTAAAAAGGGAACATTGTCCCTGAGCCTATATTTTTTTCCCCCTTTTTTGCATTTAGCACCACCGTTCACGGGCAGAGCCCTATTCGAGGGTTGTAAAATGACAAGTTCAAAATAAAATTAGGTGCCATCTCGCACAGGTTAGCACAGACACAGGCTTAAAAGTGAGAGAGATTAAATTCAGCAATAGACAGATGGAAGAAAATTCCATAGACCAGAGGTGACTGGAAAGAAGGAAGCACCAGAGCAAACAAGCCTGGGGTTGCTAATGTCCACACAATATTCATCAGTAGACACTACATCCCTTGTGCAACAAGGGCATCGTAAAGGTAGTGGTACAAAGGGTTATCAGTTCCCTCTAGCACTTGCCACTGTAGTACCTATAGAAAAGAGACAAAGCACCAACATCACTTCGCAAAGAAGTAGGGTCAAGTGAATTGGAAAGAACAGAACAGTTTATAAAATCCTTCTAGCCTTTAACTCGGCCCGATCTAAAAGCCTGAATCCCCAACAGACATGAAATCAGTACTTCAAACAAGGATGGGTGAGACCCTGTATAGTTGGAATAATTGAGGTTGTTGTTTTTACAGTTGATTTTGAATACCGAGAGTTTAAAATCCCTCCCTTTTTCACTGAAAATTTACATAGTATTATTCTAAATACTCTTCTTTATGACTAATTTATTTTCAATGGGATTAATTTTCAGTTGAACAATGTGAATTGTTGTGTTAAAAATATCAGACATTCCTATACTTCTGTTCCATAGAATGTTTGTTTTAAATTAGAAAGAATTTTGGTGGGAATAAGGAGAAATCTAAATATATAAATTTCTAGTTTTATGTTTTCCTATATAATGTTATATTTTTTAATAGTTAATTATTAATATATTTGGTATTTTATATTTGTAAATTTGTTTTTTTAATTGAATTTTCATGAGCATTATATATTTATCCAAGTAATATACTTTAGATTTGAGAAATTTTTGTTACTTTTTTGGTATTGAACTTAGAAGGCAAATGTCTTAAATTCCATGGAACTGCGGTCCACAACCTTCTGCCGATCCATAAATTGCTTGCGGTCCTTTTTGTTATTTGTGAAATTACTTTTGTAGATTTCTTATTGTTAAAATTTGCAACCAATTCAAACGGTTCTACATTAAAACCTTTAGAAGACAATCGTACCGAAAGTGGTAATATTTTTATTTAGATTTCAAATTCTCTCGTCCATACCTAAAAACAGAGCACCCAGCGTGTCATTAAATTTTGTTGGAAATGAAGCTTTCAATTTTCAAACAAAATCGTGCGTCTGGCGCCTATTAATTGCCAAATTTTAGCTTATTTTTTTATGGATTCGTAAATTGCAGGTAGTGATCATTGGTGCAGGAAGCTGGAGCTCGTCAGTTTAAAAACTACCTTTTAACGTGCTTTATCCCCTATGCAGGGGGTAACACGGGGGGACCACAGGAAATCGAACTTTAAGGCCGGCTATCCCAAACCAGCGCCACCAACGTGTTCGCAGTCGAGTTTTAATTCTTGCCCCCAGGTAGATAAAACTCCAACTGCTACGCGAAGGATTTGAACCAGCGACCTCTCGTATGAGAGGCAGCGACTCAACCTCCTGCGCCACGAGGCGTTTAATTTGAGCAATTAGAGGTTACATATTTCAAATCACAAGCTTTGCCTAATTTAGATTCTTTCTTAGTAGTTATAAAATAATTCTGTTGCATCCATTCAAAGAGACGTCAGCTAATTTAAAAAAAAAAAAAAGAACGATGAGAAAATGAAATACGTTTCTTAATGACATCTGGACAAACGATCACTTCTTTATTATATGCCAGGAAACTTTAAAGATCATAAAGTCGTTTAATTCATTTTGAAACAGAACACAAGGTAGATTTTCATTGCTTGGAAATGCATAGTCATATAAAATAAATGCATTAAAAAAGTATATTTCCTCACGGCAAAGTGTCTTCAGCAATAAAGCTGAGTTATGTAATTTACTTGCCAGTTTTCAGATCGATAATGGATTCCATTTAGAGATAGAGAATTTGTTAAAGAAACTATAAAAGTTGCTATAGAAATTTGCCCATTGTAACAACCATGTTTTCAAAATGTTGAGATTATCTTCCCCCCAACAGTTATTTTAAATTTGGAAGATTTGAAAGAATTTTTTTTTATTTTATTTTTTTGTAATTACCAATAAGAGCAACTGTATTCCAGTACTTTCTATAGACCTTAATGTGAAAGCTGTGATATTTCTAGCAGGTACTTCATAACTTAAAATTGTAGAAGTTCTGTGCCCTGTGAGGTATGAAAAGTAATACATCATCAGAAAATCTATTTTTGGAGGTATATAAGACTAGAAGCCCTTAGCTTTGGTTGGGACAAGTTTAAATGTTTGACAACATATGGTCCAAGAAATCTAATAATAAGTAACACAGGGATGGTTAAAAAATCGAGAAAGGTGTTGGATGAAAACGAAAAAAATTCCTTTGAAGTCGACATTTACAATCTTTTCCAACTCCTGAAGTTCAATAAGTGCACTTCGGTATGTGTCAACCTGAAATCCCCTGGCCTCTGTCATCCAGAGGTTTCTCCACATAAGGATGGAATCCTCGACTTTTTTTCTGGGCTTCATCTCACGTTGGCATCCCTGGAAATGAAATTGCTGATAGGGATGCTTATCGCGCCTCTACTACTACAACCGACTGTTCGACATACCTTCCCATGGCCCTGACAAATGATTGCACTCCTGCAACCGAATGTTATCATATGCTTCAAAATTAATTTCGTATTTGTTAGATGGAAGACCTAGGTGTCCCCAAACTTCGCAACTTAAAATTTCCTTCTATTCAACAAGTCCTCCTCTTACCAATGTAATCGACATAGAGAGGTTGTCCTTGCTCGTTTCTCAGCTATGAGCACTATGTCTGGAAACCGCCATCCCCGTACGTCCGTTTTGTCTCTTCTGCGCATCCCTTTGTCCATATCTTGGTTAGTCTATGCACTGACTGCTTACCATTCATGCCTATCATCCGAGACTCGTCTTCGGTTTCTCCTTTCGGAATCTTCATCCTTTAATAGTGATGCCATTTTTACCTTCCTACTAGTAAACAATTTCTATAAAGTTTAACTCCGTTTTGACCACCTGTTTCGTTTCGTCTAGTAGTAGTCCCTGGTGTTAGTTTTCTGACCAAGTATCAAAGTTTTCCTTTGAAGTTTTATTAGATCATGCATCTGCGGATATTGTGAAGCAAAGTCATTAAATTTGAAGATGTTATTGCTTTTGTCATATTTGTAAATTTTATTAGGAATCATTGTTTGTATCATTGTCAGTTTCAAAACTTTTGTCAGAACTTGATTCATAATATAGTAATGAATGCTGAAATGCTGAAATGAGATGGTTTAGTAGAGGGAAATTCTCAAAAAATTCTTTTTATTTTTTGTGCTTCGTCATGAAATCGAAATATTTATGACTTAAAATGGAAAATTCTGGGTTGTATTTTCAAATTTAAAGCAGACTTTAGGCTTAGCTTTCGTGAATGTCATTCCTGACCAATTGAAAACTTTGAACATGATATTACAAAGTAAAATGTATATTGAAGTGAATTCGTTCGTAACAAAGATGACTATTTTTAAATCAGTTCAATTAGGAAAGCCTTAAGCATTTCCTATCTTGCAATGAAGTAATGAATAAGCAATTGTTTCATTACCTTTGGTGAGACGATGTACTGAAACACTTGGACTCTTAAATTAAGGATTCAAGAAAAGATTTATGGAATTTCATTACCACCGAATGAAAATCATCTTTCAAAATCTCTGTAAAATATCATCGTAAGAAACTCCTGGAAAGTGTCAAATGGAATTAATTGCCAACAATACACTGAAAAATATTTTTAAAGAAATGGTCTATTGAAATTTTAGGAGTTTGTAATTTTGAAGTTTTCTGCTGTCATACTTTGAATCTTCTGTAGTACTTACAATTGTGAGCAAAAATTTAGTTCCAGGTTTGCTGATAATCATCATCATCAGATTTTGAGGCTCTCTCTAACCAACCTGAAATAGATATTGAAAAGTTTGCTGGGAAGGTTGTCTCAAATCTCAATAGCTTCACAATATTTCTCATATTATAATTGAACTTATTTATCTCTGTCATAGCCAATTGTCACAAAAAAAAAAAAAAAATTCGTTATAAAAAATTTATTTTTTTGCCTTAGCCCTAAAACGTTTAATAAATATATTTTTTTTCTTTCCATATTTTAACATTTGCTATTTATTTATTTTGTTTATACTTTCCGACTTTGTATAATTATTTTACCATAAAATGATTTGCGTATATTAAAGTTCGATTATTAGTTTGACATTAGAAACTAGCCTTTCCATACTAAAAAGTTGGCACCACTGCCATAGAAGGTTTAGTTTCACTTATTATGATTAAAGATTAAACATGAGTAACTTTTTTTCATCCACCGTTTTGTAAGCGTGAAAGAAGTTGATTTTATTATGCTGGTCTTGTGTTTGTTTCAATCATTTTAATTTTAACTTCATATCTTTAATTTCACAATGGTGAAAGCATTTAAATCGAGTGGTATTTTAAATTTGATAGATTAATTATTATTTTTTTTTTTTAGAAAGGGTTTAAATTTTTGATAGATTAATTATTATTTTTTTTTTTTAGAAAGGGTTTAAATTTTTGACGCAGTTTTTTTCTCTTGTAAGTTTTGGTCTGTGTATTATGCAACCTACTTATCAATCATAACATAAGGTAACATGTCATCAAAGCAGTTACATCCCTAGTCCTATTTGCCCTAATTGTTCCCTCA
>JABUQX010019737.1:30000-32500 GCA_015478945.1 Trachelipus rathkii
CTTTGTCATATGTTCTTTTAAGTTTGTCATTTTTATTTTTTCATATATCATCTCCTTTTCCCCAAATTCCCTTTCCCTCTTCTTATTTTTATACTTATCTTTGTTCGTAATTTTTTCCCTATTTTCTGGGAGTCCCTTTCGTTCTTCCCTTTTTTTTTTTCTTTTTCTTGATATGCTGCGGTCCCTGTTCTTACCTTGTGGCCTCCTCGACCTTCTTGGGTGTAAAATCTCGGCTCCGGGTAACGTTTCATGTAGTGCATAGAAATGGCCAGACACGGAGCTCAGTGGGTTCATCCGTTGCCACACTCGGCCCACACTTACACTTATTGAATATATGCACCTCCTGTATTGTGCATGGCACTATCATTGCCGAAATCGATTGCACAACCGACACTTCTGAAAATTTATTTTTCGCCTCACCCAGATATTCAAGTGGATTGATTCAACGCTGGTTTCGCTGCTAATTCTGAGAGGGAGGAATGGGGGCTTCAACAGTCTTTCCTTACGCAACTGTATTCCAAAACTTTTCTCCCATCTCGTCCATATTCGCGATCGAATTGTCCCCTCGCTCGTGGGTATTCAACGACGAATGCACTGGTGATAATGCTGCCAGTCTTATAGTGACCCACATATTAACATCCGGCAGGGCCATCTCCCTGCTATGTACTAATGTTTATTCTCTTCTCGTGTTGGAAGACCTGCCGAGCGGAGGATTAACATAGCGATTCGTAATACAGCAGAGGACTTGGTCAACTTCGCGTAGTCGGATTCACCGCCTGGAGGTTATCTTAGCTCTTTTTTTTAATTATCGGTCATAGTTACCAATACCTCATGGCAAGGGATTTCTGAGCGCAATGCTCATTCTGCCGATGACAAATTCCCTCTATCGGTACATTATCTCCTGATAGATGCGGGGTCATCTCAACTGTCAGGCCAATTTTTCCGAGGTTTACTCAGGATATCAAGATAGCTTTTGTCGCATCTCTATTGGATTTTGTCTTGAATCTGTTCCTAATGTTTTTCGACTCGGAATCGCCGCTGTGTAGTAGATTCTGTACACCGGCTCAAAATACGTAGAATAGAATTGAGGTGTATTGCAAGGATTTTAGATTGAGTTCATCTCTCTGATATTTAACTGCAATCATCACAGATGGTTATAAAGCTTTAGATGACTTTGGCTTACCAGCTATCTTTTCTGAAGAAACATTCTTAATCCTCTCCCTTTTATGTTTATTAACCAGTAGAGAATTAGGTTTCTATTAAAATTTTCATTCTTAATTAGGACTAGTTCCTTGCAAACTACTATGTTTATCGAAGTTTTCTTCAAGCACTAGATTCCATATCTTCCTTTCCCAAAACTTTTGAACCATAGTATTATCCATTGTTCATTGACTCCTTCACCTAGTTCATACTTGACAGAAAAAGCGTCACACTATACAGGATATTACCTCCCATAAGTAAGTTATTTAAATGAAAAAACTTACCATTCCTTACGATAACCATACTTGATAATGGAGATAATTAGAATTTCAGGGGTTTCCAAATTTCCCCGCTAAGGATAGATTCGAAACTTTGGAAAGCACTGATGTTAAAGCAAAAAACGAACGTTGGGGAGTTGATGGGGATACCTCTTAATCTGCCAAGTTGAATGAGCGCATGCTTCCACCGAGAAAGAAGGGTTGGAATTAATAGATATAGAAGAAATATTTTATCACGCAAGGTGCAAGCTCAGAAGCACAAGTTTTAAGAACTACATATGAGATAAGCCTACTTAATAACAAGCTAAGAGAGAGCAGAAACTAAATCTTTAGAAGAAATTACAATTATAGTCATAAATTAGTTCAAGGGAGGTGGCGAGAGAGGAATAATAGCTCCCGAGTAGTCTAAACTCTAAAGTGGCATTATAAAAAAAAAGGTATAAACAAATAGTTCAGTTTTAGCAGAATTAGGCAGCTTTGGTGCCCTTAGCAAAAACAGAAAGAGGGAAAGAGGAAGAGGCAAACTTGGAGTTGACATGTTTTTGAAAAATACCAGTGAGATGGTGATGAAGAGGAATCAGAAAGATTGTTTCCTTTTCGACGAAAGAAAGTTATTAGTGATGCGCAGATGAGATTTGGTAAGATTACGGATGAAATAAAAGAAGCATGAGATTCTCGAATTTGAAGGTTGACGAGGCGATATGCACAAAAGAACAAGCAGAGTTTGAACCATGGTTTGTTATTTTATTGAAGGCGAAAGCGGTATGGGCAGTATCCGCCTCACATTGCAGATAGTAATCAGCTTCTGTTAATATCGCTCTGCACACTCCGATGGACCCTCGGCGAAACATAATACTTCATGAGAAAATCAATAATTCCTGAGAATTTCCAACAATTTTGCAACATCGAAATATCAAAAAACGTTTCCTCGCTTTTAAGCGTGGGTCTTTCATGTTGAACGACTTAAGAGATAGAACAGGGAAACAGATTACGAAGGTGAACGATCATGCATAAGAAAAATG
>JABUQX010019737.1:35000-42307 GCA_015478945.1 Trachelipus rathkii
GAGGAAAAAATATATCACATTCTTGTCGGCTAACTGTATTACAGTTTTTAAAATTAAAAGATAATTGAAATAGAACTTGTTGAAGCAATATAAATTACTTCTTTAAAATAATGGTATAGTAAAATTTGTGTTTAGATTTTTTATGAGCTAAAGGCAAACGAAAAAACGAGGAATTTAATGATTTCCTTGATACATTATCTACTTCCACTGATGCCATACTCCAGCCACCGCAGTATAGAAATATATTAACATATCAGGGTAGGTTAGATATATAAGGAAATTATCTGGCAAATTGAAGATATACTGTTCATAATTTAAAATTTCCAGCGGCGGTTTTCGAAAGAAAGAAAGCCACGCCTTCATTTGCCTACGCCGAAATGTAAGAAACGTTGTGATTTGGTTTTACTTTTATAACAAATTTAACAGTTCGCTTTTAATTGGCGAGCGTACTCTTCCCGCTAATTTTCGAACATAACGTAATTAAATTTTTTTTTATAAAAGATGTTAAGCATTTCCTTCATTTTTTTACCACGATAAAAGTTAAAAATATTTGTGATAAAAAGAAACCTTTGCTTCATACGCTCGAAGCTATATTAAATTTCTTTTAAGTTTTGGCGGCAACTTTTCCCGCGGAAAGTACAGTGCACACACACACCACACACACACACACGACACACACACACACCCAGTTACACACACACACAACACACACAGACACACACAACATATTCACAAATTCTAATTGGATTGAAGTACTATAATTTCAATTATATTTATACTATGCGCCAGAGTTGTGTATGTTTTGCTTGTCTTACAAATAGTTTATAAGTTGGTAATAGTGCAGTTTTAATTTACAATCGTCCCAATTTTAAAATTAAAATAATCTCATAAAGATAAATAAATGACATCTAAAAGTTACGAAGATGAGACTGTAATATATTGAATAGTAGAATTGGAGCTGATGCCGAGATTTAAAAAGGCTTAATATGCACAATATGAAGCTCTCCGGTGCTTGAGCTGAATCAAAAATATTATAGCTGACCCATAAAATCTGCTCCGAAATCTTGTGGAAGCCGGAGCTAAGGTCACAAGATCATTTCCAATCTGGAGATAACACATTACAATTTTTATGACATGGTCATAAGACCCTGTTTTAAGCCGTTTTCGTTCTTGCATTTGTGCTTACGAAACGTAAGAAATGCTCGAGTTTGCCTTGCGTTCATTTTTGTCAAACTTAGCGCAAAATCGTGAAAAATACTCATCAAACGAAAGGAGATTTCTTAATTCTGGAAATGTTTGCTATTTCCCTGCTTGCGGAATTTAAGCAGTTTTCTTAACGCAACAAATTAAACGAAATAAGATGTGGCTGCGTGGTAGAGTTTCGTTTTGTTTGAGTGAAGGTTTCATTCAACTAAGAATTAGTTTCTAAACCAATTTCTTCAAATTGATAAACTATCAACAATAGTTGATGGACCATTTTCTGGTAATATAACCATCTGTTATTTTTTTTTATATTTCTTATTCACGGGAGCAGGCTTCATCACAACAACTGAATCCAATTATTGTTTGTAAACAAAGTGACTTTAATGAAAAATCGTGTTCGTTTATGCACGAAATTCGTGTTAAAACTGGACTAAGCATTTCTTATTGAGATGTAAGCACAAATGACCAACGAACGAAACGGTCTTATAGTTAAGATACGAGGTGTTGTATCGTCTAATTGTTATCGTTGCAAATGACGACTTGGTTTGACTTTAAGCAGTGTCTGGTGAAGACTGACGACCGACTGCATAGCTCTTGTTGCTAAATTGGCGGGTATTTACCAAATTTGCGGGTATTTTAAGGTAGTGAGGGTATTTTGAAAGGTATTATTGTTTGTAAGGTAAAATAACAATTATAGAATAGAAAAATAAACTTAAGTAATATACAAAATATTTACTTGTAAGTAGAAAAGTAAAATATTTTTGAAATAATAATGAAAAATGCCTCAAAATAACAGAACAGGTAGTAATAATTGTCGTTCACTTCTTAACAAAATCAAGAGTTATATTTTCCCGTTTTTTGTCACTTGTGCAATTACGCTCGCAAAGAAATGTTTATCGCAGTTTGCGACGAAATTTTCGTTTGCATAAACGTAAAGCGATTTCTCTTTAAAAGTCCACTTTTGTTTTACAAACAATTGGAAAATCAGAGGATTGTGACTCGAGCACTTTTGTCCCGGATTTAGACAGAACAGGCCAAAGGCCAAAAATATGTTAATTTACAATGCTCATATTGTCCCTACTGTGATAATCTTTAACGACTTCTAAAATTTAGATTTAAATTTGATTTTATTGAATGAAACTTCATAATTCAAACAGGCCAACCATGTCGCATCCTTGTTGTTTACCTTTCTTCGTAAGAACGTGCTTAAATTCGGTCCAGCACGGACATAGCAACCTTCAGAGATTAAAAAATTCCCTTACGCTTTGGTAAGCATTTCCTACGAATTTGCGCTGTTTGACATATACGAACAACGCAAGCTGAGCATTTCTTACGTTTCGTTAGCATACGGGCATGGCAAAAAATCGTAAAACGCGCAGATATAACGTAGCAGTGTCTGGCTCAAACTGTCATTAAAAAGTTAGCCAGGGATGGCACGAAAAAAACTCAAATTAAAAAAAAATTAATTGGAGTTTTTTACTTGATTTTTTATAATAAAATCATGATTTTTTTGATTTATTTGATTTTTTTGATTTTTTGAATTTTTTATATTTTTTCTATATTTTTAATTTGTTTTTGGTATATTTAAGTAATTTAAACTTCAAACGAAATAAAAAATTAAAATAAAACTATATATTATTGAAAGTTTTTAAATATATGTATTTTTTTTCAATTTTCAACAAACATTCTTTGAAATTGTAACCCGTAAGTCTGTAACATTCTGTTAGTGCGCTGTTTCATTGTTTCCACTGTAAGATTTTGAACCCAGAAGGCGTCTAGGGTCTAGGGTTAAAATATTGAAAGTTAATGCAAATGCAGACCCTATTATATAGTGATCTGTTTTTGTATAATCGTCGTATATAGATATGTTTAGGGTCCCAGTATGGTTTGAATATTGTCTACAATTTTAGCACCCTGTATTAAAAAAGACATTGATATGCTGAAGAGGGCGCACCGTAAAGCACGAGGAGGTAGATTTTGGCTTTGAGGATAAGAATAGGCGGGAAGTTGTCTAGATAGGCCCATGCGGTCTTTCTTAAATATCATTATCTATTTAATTATATTGGTATTATGGTTGACTGGGACATTCTCTAGAGGGGGCCAATGCAGCTTCTTCAATTTTAATTTTTATTGGGTATGATCTGGGACATCTAAAAAAGACCATGGCTTCCTCAAGTATTATTTCTTATTATGTATGAGTTGTGACTGGGACATGGTTCTCTAGAGGGGTCCATGCGGCTTCTAATATTATTTTTAATTATTAATTATTTTGTTGACTGGGAGCAGTCTAGAAGGCCCATGCTGCTGCTTAAGTATTATTCTTATTTATTAGTTGATAACCATAAGAGGTGCTTCGGACACTTCTGAGAGGGGCAGCGTGTATTCTTACAAAGGTGCCTTTTATTCGCCGCCTGGACAGTCTAAAAAGGTACGCATGCAGCTTCTAATATTTTTCTTAAATTATTAGAGTTGCACTGGGACTTGTATTTGGTCCCGAGTTTCTAATTTTTATTTTTAATATTAATATTATATTATTATTGGTTTGACTGGGACAGTCAGATAGGCCCATGTTACTTCTTAAGTCTATTCCTTATTTAATTATTTATTATGGGTTGACTGGGACATTCTAGAGGGGCAATGGGGCTTCTTAATTATTATATTTTATTGGTTTGACTGGACAGTCTGAAAAGGACGCATACGGCTTCTTGTTTATTCTTTTTTATTAATGGTTGACTGGGACATTCTTCAAGAGAGGTTAATGCAGCTTCTTTATTACTATTCAGAATAATAATTAGGAAGCTGCATGATCCTCTTGAATGTCCCAGTCAAGCCATGAATAAATAAGAAAATACAAGAAGCCGCATGGTCTATTAAATGTACAATAAAATATTAATAATTAAGAGCCGCATTGTCTCCTCTAGAATGTCCCAGTAAGACACAGGGTAATAAATAAATAACTAATAAATTAAGAATAATACTTAATAAGCCGTATGGGGCGATCAAGAATCTCCGGTCAACCAAATAATAATTAATAACTAAAAATAATAAATAAGTCCCATTGGCCCTCCTAAAATGTCCCAGTCAACTCATTATAGATAAGAATAATACTTAATTAAGAAGCCGCATTGGTCCTTTTAAGAGCTGTCCCAGTCCGACCATAAAAATATTAATTGGAAGCCGGGGGGCAATGGCCCCTCTAGAATGTCCCAGTCAAACAATAATAAAAGAAATTAGGAATACTTTTTAATATAGATTACTGTAATCTAATGAGAGTAGCATTTATACTTAATGCAAGCAAATGGGCCTACTACCTGTCCAGTCAACCAACAAGTTAATTCAAATAATTGAATGTATAAGGAATGGTGTTCTTCGACCATCTCTAAACTGTCCAGTCAATCCATAATTAAATTTATAATAAGAATAATATTCAGCAGCCGCAATGGTGGCCTATCTTGAAGTCCAGTACAAACCCATAATAATTAATAATTTAAAACTAATTTATTTCTTAATTTATTAATTATGCAAAGATTACTTTCCTAGATGGCCCATTTCGGCTTCTGAATTATTAACTCTTATTGATTTAATTTTTGTTGTTGTACCTGGGACAATGTATACGGTAGGTCAGATTGTGCTTCTTAGATTATAATAATACTATCTATTAAATTACATTAACTTATTATTTAAAATTATTCTAATTCTAAATTTTTATGGGTTGACTGGGACATTCTAGAGGGGACAATGCGGGTTCTCAATTATTCAATTTTTATTGGTTGACTGGGGAAAGTCTAAAAAGGACCATGCGGTTTCGCCTTAAGTATTATTGTTATTTTTTTGAGTTGACTGAGACATTTTAGAGGATTAAAGGGCCAATGTGGCTTCTAATTATTATTTTTAATTATTAAATTATTATGGTTGATTTGGGACAGTCTAGATAGGCCATGCTGCTTCTTAAGTACTTTATTTTTATTTATTATTTATTAATCGGGTCGTTGACTGGGAACATTCTAAGAAGGTCCATGGCGCTTCTTAAATTTATTATTTTTTTTTTTGGTTGACTGGAAAGTCTAAAAAGGACCATGCGGCTTTAAGTATTATTCTTATTATTATCGAGTTGACTGGGACATTTCTAGAGGGGTCATTTCAAAAATTCCTTAATTATATTTTAATTATTAATTATTATCAGGTTGACTGGGACAGTCTAGATAGGCCCATACGTCTTCTTAAGTATTTTTCATTACATTAATTATTTATTATGGGTTGACTGGAACATCCTAAAGAATGGGTCAATGCGGCTTCTTAATTATTAAATTTTTATTGGTTGACTGGGACAGCTAAATATTACCATGCGGCTCTTAAGGTAATATGTTCTTAATTATATGGGTTACTGGGACATTAGTTTTCATTCTTAAAGTATCTTTAATATTATTTCTAATTATTTTATTAGTTATGGGTTGACTGGGACAGTTCTCGATAGGGCCGATGCGGCTTCTGATCTATTATTCTTATTTATTTAATTATAATGGATGACTGGGACATTCTAGAGGGGCCATGCGGCTTTTTAATTATTATCTCTTAAATTATTAATTGATAGTGTTGGTTGACATGGGACAGTTTAGTAAGGCCCATGTGGCTTTTTTTAATTATAATACATAATTAGATTAATTACATTACTTATTATTAAAAATTTAATTTCTTAATTCTTAAATTTTTACTGGTTGAATGGGACAATCTTAAAAGGGATTCTGCGTCTTCTTACTGTCTCTTTATAATATATATATAATATATATATATTATTATATATATATATAGATATATATATATATATAATAATATAGAATATATTATATATATTATATAAATATTTAATTATAATATAATATATCTATATTATATGGTATGTATTTAGTAGGTAGTTTAGTTGTGATATTATACTATATATATAATATATAGGTATATATATTATATATATATTATATAATACATATATATATTATATCTATATATATACATATCATATAATATATATAATAGTTATATATATATTCTAATATAGTATTATTATTATATGAGTATAATATAGTATATATATTATTATAGTTTATATTTACTATTATATTATATATAATATAATATATATATATATATTTTCGCATCGACCGTCCAGGAATAAAAAAATCAGGGTTGGGGATTTTTTTTGATTTTTTTGAAAGAAATCAATTTTTGTTTTATTGATTTTTGTTGATTTTTGATTTTTTTTGATTTTTTTTGATTTTTTTGATTTTTCTTCAAAATAATAGAGACCTGAAACGAGATATTAATATATATATATTATATATATATTATTATATATATATATATTTATTTATATATTATATATATTATATATTTATTTTATATAGTAGGTATATATATATATATATTGATTATATATATATATTAGGTATTAGTATATTATATATAGTATATCATACTATTATATATATGATAGATTATTGATATATTATTTATGAATAAATATATATATATATATAAATATAGTATTATATATATATATTATATTATATTATATAGTATATATATATATATATATATAATATATTATATATTAGTAAGAAAGACGCAGAATCCAATCTAGAGGCCCATTCAACTCGTAAAAATTTAGAAAAAGATAATTTTTAAATAATAATTAATTTTATATTAATGGAATAGTATTATATTAAGACCACATGGCCCCTACTAGACTGTCAAGTCAACCAACACTGAATTAATAATTAAGAATAATAATTAAAAAGCCGCGTTGGCCCCTCTAGAATGTCTTTAGTCAATCTCATTATAATTGAATAAATAAGAATACTAATTCAGAAGCCCGCATGGGCCTTGTATCTAGACTGTCCCAGTCACCAATAATAATTACTAATTCCAAGAAATAATAATTAAGAAGGCTTGCATTGACCCTTCTAGACATGTCCGGAGTAACTCATAATGGAAATAAGAGTATGACTGTAAAGAAGCGGCATGGTCCTTTTAAGACTGTTCCAGCTGACCAATAAAAATTAATAATTAGGAAGCCGCATTTTCACCTCTAGAAATGTCCAGTCCAACCC